>VMDO01003016.1:0-153055 GCA_007922755.1 Pedetes capensis
AAAGAAGAAGAAGAAGAAGAAGAAGAAGAAGAAGAAGAAGAAGAAGAAGAAGAAGAGGAGGAGGAGGAGGAGGAGGAGGAGGAGCAAGAGGAGGAGGAGCAGGAGGAGGAAGAAGAGAGATTCTGCTTTCAGGTGGAATTGGTCCAGAGGGGGCTGGCACCTTTCTGTGGATGGTCCAGTGAAGGGGCTGCACGAGATAAAAGTGGACAGTGGGCATGGGGAGGCAGAGGCGGCAGCTGTGTCAACTCAGGGAAAGAAGTGTCTCTGTGCAATGCCCCTGCCTGAGCTATGGAAGAAACCCCTTCTCATCCCTTCGAGGAACTTCCCTTCCTCTGAGTTCAGAGCTTTGTTTTTTGTGTTTTGGAGCAGGCTCTCACTATGTAGCCCAGGCTGACCTTGAACTCAAGATCCTCCTGCCTCAGGGTGTGGGCTGGGACTCCAGGTGTGTGCCACCACACCTGGCTCTTCCAAGGTTATTTCTGACGCTTGTTCACAGATATGAGCAGCAGGAACCCAAGGTGGGCCCTGGATTCAGTGAGGACACCGAGTTCTGCACGGGGCATCGCTGCCCACCCTGCACATGCTCAGCAAGTACAGCTGGCCAGCCATGTACTCTCCCACCGCGGGAAGACAGCCAGGTACAACAGGGGAGTACAATCATCCTGCTCCGGCCAGTGGCCCCTCCCTGAAGAGGACAATACCTGAGGGGAGCCAGAGGAATCCTCTGCCAGACCACAGAGCACAGGGCAGTGATGACAACTTCTTTGTGTCCCTCGAAGCTCCAAGTGCAGCCACTGGCAATCAACAGAGAGTTCGTAATAATAATAATAATAACGTTATATCTGAGAGCAATAAATACTCTAACAGTGCCTGTTAAAATAGCCTGTAAACCATTTCTTGAAATTGCTTTCCAGCCAGTTTCAAACACAACTCTATTAAACTATTAAATAAAACAGAACAGAATGAGTCACAAAATGAGAAGGGAGGTTTTGTTGAAGAAGGTTAGAGGCTAAATTCACAGTATCTAAATTCTCTTAAGGAAGCAAGTGATAAAATTCTACTAAGCACACTCTGTAAGTTACATGAAATTTTGTCGAGTTGTAATGACATTTTGTCCAAGAACAGTTCTTTGTCTCAAAGGAATGATAAGATAATATGAAATATTTTAACAAGGGAAATGGAAAGATTGAAAATAATTGAGACTCGGGGAGTGGTGGTGCACACCTGGAATCCCAGCACTCGGGAGGCTAAGGCAGGAGGATTGACACAAATTCAAGGCCAGCCTGGGCTACACAGTGAGACCCTGGCTCAAAAAAGCAAAAATAAACAACAACAACAACAATAACAAACTAAGAAGAACTTAAGTAAAATTCACCTACAAAAAATAAATGAATAAAATATTGTATGGTTTTAGGGAAAGCAAGCAACAGGGTTTGTTACATCTGAATTTAAACTATACCTTAAGCTGGGCACAGTAGCTCACACCTGTAATCACAGCAACTTGGAAGGTGGAGGCAGGAGGATGGCAAGTTCAAGGCCAGAAGCAGCCTGCTCAAGTTAGCAAGACTGTCTCAAGATATAAAATAAAAAAGGGGCTATGGGTACTGGCCAGTGGCAGAGCACTTGCCAAGTATATGTGAGGCCCTGGATTCAGCCCCCACCCCCCAGGGAACTGAAAGAAAAGAAAAGAAACTAAAAGAAAAGAGGGAGGACAGAAGGAAGGGGTGGAGGGAGGGAGAGAGGAAGAAGGAAGAAAGGAAAGAAGGAAGGAAGAAAGGAAGGAAGAAAGGGAGGGAGGGGGGAGGGAGGGAGGGAGGGAGGAAGGGAAAGAAAGGAAAATGTATTTTAAGATTATAGATGAAGCCAAGGCTGTTGATACATACAAAATTTTTATTTTTATGTACCATACACAATTTTGAGAAAAATCTGTTTGTAGCTGGGCGTAGTGGTATGTATTTTGTAATCCAGCACTCAGGAGGCTGAGCTGGGTGAATCAGTGGGAGTTTGGGGCCAGCATGGGCTACACAGCAAGACCCTATATCAAAAGGAAAACACAAAGACTAAAAATCTCAAGGCAGTCCAGACATTGCACTCTCATGGGAGGAGTTCCTTCTGGAGTGATGTCATCTCTTCTCCCTGCAAAAGGCAAAGCGGGAGGAGGAGAAGGGTTTGTGACTTTGAGAAGAAAAAGAATATGAGACTTACGGCAGCTCCAAGTTTAAATCTACTGGGATTAGAGGTGCACACCCCCACACTCAGCTTCGCAATTATTCACAGTCTTTCCGTTTCCCCCTTCTACGGAATCAGGTAAATCAATAACATTGTTACCTTCCATCTCTCTAGTGTCGACAGAGAATTGTACGCTGGCCTTCTCTTTCCTAAGAAGGCTGCATCTGTGGCCTGGACGCATGCTATGACTCTCTGCTTGTGCACCTCACTTTCTCTCTTAGCACCCGTACTTTCTCTAAAGCATGCACTTAATAAATTCTATAACTTTGAGAAAAAAGAGAATCAGGTGTTAGCCTTCAATTCCATGGATATGCTTTTCAGATTCTTGTTAACAGAACAAGAAATTGACATTACTATAGAATATTATAATTTTTTTTTTTTTTTGACATGAGTCTCCCCATGTAGCTCAGGCTGGCCTTGAACTCAAGATGCTTGGCCTTGCTTCCTGGTGCTGGACTGTAGGTGGTGCCACCACACAAGGTTTCTTACTGAAAGAAAGTTTATGTCTTTACTCAAGACCAACCCACGTAACTATCAGTAATAATTCAAGTTATTAATGCTATTGGAATTAGCCATGGTTAGGGATTTATCAAACCACAATGTGATGAATTTCCTTTAAAAATGAACTTAGAGCCAGGCATGATGGTGTGTGTCTGGAACCCCAGCACACTGGAGGCCGAAGTAGGAGGATCATGAGTTGGAGGCCAGCCAGGTCTATGCGGAGAAACTGTCTCAAACAACAACAACAGAGAGAAAGAGAGAGAGAGAGAGAGAGAGAGAGAGAGAGAGAGATTGATTCTCAAAGTACTTAGATTTTTCCAAATACTGCTTTCCTGAACAGCTCCACTATTATTCTCAATACCATAAATCAACTTGAAATATATATAAAAGCTCAGTGGGTTTTTTGTAGAATTATTTTGGCCCAACTTGTCAAAATATGGAGATCTTAAGAGCTATTTTAATTCCAAGAAGGCTTTCAAATACCTGTATAAATCTTGTAAGATTAATTTTCATCTTAACAGAATCTTATATTTCAGTACCTAGAATTAATTAACTTGAACTTACATGATTCTGTAGAACTTTAAATCCAAGGGATATCAGAGAGAGTTCTAAGGTTAGAAATTAGTTATGATGTCTCTGGCACCTGGAAGGAACTCAACAAATAGGGGCCGAAGGAGGGAATGGGGCGGAGGGGCAGCGCCTTGCTGGAGGGTGATTTAATGCTGTGCTGCAGCCAGTGAATGTCGGACTAGAAAATACTGAAGAGTATCCAGACTCGTTCACTGTCAGCCACACGTGACATCGCCTTCCACAGATTATGTAGAAAGGAGACAAGACTCCATCAAAACCATTTGTGCACTCTGACAGGTTTCCTGGGATGGTTGGCTCTGCAGTGAGGAGCCAGGAGGAGCCATTTTCATGGGCTTTTCCAACACTTGTGGAAAGAGAGGAGGGAGGAATAGGGAGAAACTAAGAATGCCTAGCTGGTTGCCGTGGTGCACACCTGTAGTCCCAGTGACTTGGGAGGCTGAGGCAAGAGAATTGAGAGGCCACGGGCAGCCTGTACAAAATAAAAATAAAAATAAAAAGGGGGCCTGAGCACAGTTCAATGGCAGACCATGCAGGCTACTTGCTGACCGTGGGAGAGGCACTGGGTTCAACCCTCCAGTACTGCACAAACAAAGAAAGGGAATGCCTTTGTTGTTGTCATCATTGTTATTATTTGTTTATTTGGGTTTTTGTTGTTGTTATTGTTGTTGTTGTTTGGAGACAAAGAATGTCACTATGTAGCCCAGGCTGGCCTGGAACTCAAGACTGTCCTGTCTCAGCCTCCCAAGTGCTAGAATTACAGGTGTGAGACACCAAGGAATGTTGAAGAACACAGTCGGATCCTTACTACCAGCCCTGGATGTGACTTGCGAGGTTAGACCCTAAGAAGGAGCAGGCTGTGGTTTGAATGTGGTCTGTGCCCTTTGAAACTTGTTTTGAAATATGATAGCCATTGGGGTGGTGTTGAGAAGCAGCACCTTTAAATAGTAATGGGCTGTAAGAAAATGTCATAATGAAACCCATTGTTTTGTCTGATTAACACATACTAATCTGGCTAATATCCACGTGACATCAGCAATGATGTCTCTGGTTCCCCCCCCTTCTAAATTCTGCTTGATTTTCCTGCAGTTCCCTGTCTATATATTGCTGCAGTCAATTTTGAATGATCTTTAGTAAAATTTTGTGTGTGTGTGATATTACGATATTGTCCAATAATTTCCACATTCAGTTGAATCCCCTTCTTTGGGAATAGGCACAAATATGGATCTTCCAGTCGGTTGGCCAGGTAGCTGTTTTCCAAATCTGTTGGCACAAATATGTTAACACCTCTAGTGCTGCTTCTGTTCGTTGGAACATCTCTATTCGTATTCCATCAATTCCTGGAGCCTTGTGTTTCGCCAATTCCTTCAAGGCAGCTTCCACTTCGTCCTTCAATACCATTGGTTCCTCTTCATATGCAACCTCTTGAAATGGTTGGTCATCCACCAATTATTTTTTGTATAATGACTCTGTGTATTCCTTCCATCTTCTTTTGATGTTTCCTGCATCATTTAATATTTTTCCTGTAGAATCTTTCACTATTGCCACTCGAGGCTTGAATTTTTTTTTCAACTCCTTAAGCTTGAGAAACATAGAGCATGTTCTTCCCTTTTGGTTTTCTGTCTCCAGCTCTTTGCACATGTCATTATATTTGTTTTTGTATTCTTGAGCTGCCTTTTTAAATCTTTTATTTACTTCCTTAACTTCATCATGTCTTCCTTTTACTTTAGTTGCTCGATGTTCAAGGGCAAGTTTCAGAGTCCCTTTTGACATATGATTTGGTCTTTTCTTTTTTTCCCTGTCTTTTTAATAACCTTTTGTATTCTTCATGAATGATATCTTTGATGTCATGCCACAACTCATCTGGTCTTCTACCATTTGTGTCTAACACATTAAACCTGTTCTTGAGGAGGTATCTGGACTCAGGTGGGATATACCCAACGTTCCATAATTACTTAATTGTGTCTTCCTCCTAAAATTAATTTGCAGCCTGGGCTTAGTGGCACATGCCTGTTAATTCCAGAGATTTGGGAGGCAGAGGCAGACAGATCGCTAGTTTGAGGGCAGAGGCAGCTTGCGTAACTTAGTGAGACCCTGTCTCAAAATAAAAAAATAGAAAATGAGCTGGGAGTGCACCTCAGTGGTGGAGCACTTCAAGGTATGTGTGAGGGCCTAGGTTCAGTCCCCCAATACCACCAAGACATAATAATTATAATTTGTAGTGCATGGTAACCTACAGCATGTAATATTGCTTAACTCAGATTTTATTTGTTGAAAGTGTCCTAAAGAGCAGAGGGCTTCCATATTTGGAGGTCACAGTGGATGGGGCTGTGAGCAGACACAAATAAGCAGCAGATAGGACAGAGCAGACTCTTCTCCAAAGACAGAGCAGCCACCTTCCCACATGGGCCTGGCATTCCGCCAGGGAGCATTCTCAGTGCCTTTGCACATAGCTTCCATGGCACTTGTGGGTTCACGAGCCAAATTACCCTAATGCTGATTGCGAAAGTGGGTCTCAATAGTGGGGGTTCTGGTGGCTGGCGTGAGAGTAAACTAATAACGAGGTCTATGCTAACAGATCAATTTGCAAAAAGACAGCAAAGGCTATTGGAAAAGAGCCCAGGAGAGTGGTTAAAAGGTCAAGCTTTGGTGCACTGTGAAATTCACCAGGAAGTAGAGAAAAAATCAACAACCCAGTGATGGGAAGCCAGGCTCTCAGGGAGGTCTAGCTCACCAGCAGTTAGCTTGCAGTCAGAACCCACAGGCATGTCCCAGGAGGCCTCCCAATGTGAGGACCAGGTCAGCCCCTCACGTTTCCCCCAAGAGCTGCCCAGAAGGGAACTTGGAGGCTGGCTGACAAAGTGAAGCTAAGCTTCTTGCCCTTCCCATCCTGTGGGGCAACGCTATACCCCCAGCCTGCAGCATTAAGCAAAAACTAGGAGGAAGTTTGTCTGGGTAGTTCAGATGTGAGGAGGTGAAGCCTGAGGATAAATGTGAGCTTGCCTGATGTTTTCCAAAACCAATGTCCCCACTGTGTTCTTTGCTCTGAGCTCATTTTCCTGTGGGTTCTTTTTTTCTTTTTTTTTTTTTCCCCTTACAGTACAGAATTTTTTTGCATTGCAAAATGTCAGAGGTTTTTGTTTGCTTTTTGCAGTACTGGGGGATTTGAACCCAGGGCCTCGTACATGCTAGGCATGCACTATACACTTTTGCACACCTTACTTCCTTCCCAGGTTGGCCTCTTTACTGAGACAAGACTACATTGGCAGCCAGCCAACGCACTTGCCATTTACTTATTGTCTTTGGTGGTGGTTTTGTTTGAGATAAGGTCTCACTATGTAGCCTAGGTTGTCCTTGAGCTCGAGATCCTCCTGCCTCACCCTCCCAAATTGCTGAGATTACAGGCGAGTGCCATGCTGCCTGGCTGTCCACTTGCCATAGAGATTTCTCATCTCAGGTGGGCTCCTGTAGGAGTCAGTCCTGGGTTATGAACATGTGCTATCTATTCAGTGCTGCCAGCCCCAAACTGTTAACACAGACTACTCGATCAACAAATGGCCATTATGTACCTACCAGGAGTCAGGTCTGTGCTGAGCATTTTCTACTCATCATTCCATTATTCATTGAGTCAACGATTTTGTGTGTGTGTGTGTGTGTGTGTGTGTGTGTGTGTTACTGGGGGTTGAACCCTGGGCCTCACACTTGCATGCTTTGCCAGTGCTGGACCACTGAGCTGTGCGCCCAGCCCATTTTTTTACTTTTTGAGATAGGGTCTCACTAAATTACAAAGATTGCCTCTGATCTCGAACTTGAGATCCTCCTGCCTCTGCCTCCTGAGTTACTGGGATTATAAGCGTGCACCATCATGCCCGGCGATTCAATGATTTTTTTAATGAATGGCCATTTGGTATCACATACAGGG
Organism: Pedetes capensis; assembly: GCA_007922755.1. Lineage (NCBI taxonomy): Eukaryota > Metazoa > Chordata > Mammalia > Rodentia > Pedetidae > Pedetes > Pedetes capensis. The sequence goes on from VMDO01003016.1 coordinate 7,241, forward strand.
CTGAGTGCCAGGGACAGAGTGGTGCCCAGGCCTCCGCTCCCACTCTGAGATACAGGGTATTCCTGTTCTTTATGGACGAGGGAGCAGGGGACAGACTGCACTAAACCCTCCCAAATCTGACCGGTAAGAGCTGCCATCAATCCCTGTGTCCCCTGACGGGTCTCTCTTCCTCACAGCCCAGACTTCCAGAACTGTGAGCTGGAACCTGAACTCTGAGCACCACCCAGACACTTCCTGATCTTCCACATGTGGCTCTAGGCCCCTCTCTTCCCCGTGGCCCACATGTTCACCACAGGATTCATGGAAAGTGGTGCTCTTGCCTGGGGCTAAAAATAGCCAGCAGCCATGTGTTCCCGAGGAGGATCTAGGCTCAGCACTGACACCCTCCAGAGGGAGTCTGCACTCCCATTCTCCCAAAACATGCCCAAGAATTTTCCACAACCAAGATAGTGCTGAGCCCAGAAACCACATGGGGCTGCTGCTCTAGTTTTATTACAATCCCACCCCAAGGGGGTTGAAAGATTGCTACGGTGCTTTACCAAGACCAGGGGCTGCATAAATATTTTTAGTGCCTATACTGCTATGAAATGGCTTACCCAAGACTCATGACTAATAATAGGATTTGTGCTGTGGCAGAATATTAAAGGTGAAAACCCTGGAACAGAATCCATTCTGTCTGAACAGATTGATTATCTTGCATGCTTCTGAAACAGCATGTAAAAATAGAATGGATGGCCTTTATTTCAAATTTTCAAATATTTACAAAACATGTGAGCGAATCAAAGCAGGAGATTAAAGATTTGGGAACTGACAAATGCTGTCCTTTCTCTGCACATCCCTCACCAGAGACCATGTGTGTGAGCGGCCATGGCAGGCCATTGGCCTCATTAGCACCAAATCCAGTGTGTGCAAGAAGCGCCCCCTGGCCAGCTCTGCTCTCTCCTCTTCTGGGCTCTTTGTCCTTATGCAATCTTCCACAGCTGCACCCAGAGTTTTTGTCTGCTCTTTATGAAAGAGCTAAGTCCTAAAGGTGGGGCAAGGAAGTGGCAATCCACTCCCGAGGCAATCCCAAAACAACCAGCCATTGAAAACCCTATGAGGGTCGCTATAAGTTGGACATGACCCGACAGCACCTAACAACAACAAGTCCTAAAGACCACTTATCTCACACAACCATCCACTATTGGGATCTAAAACAGAATGGAAATCCTATAGGAAAATTAGCACCAGATAAAAATGAACCTTAGATTTGACTTTTATAAGAAAGAAACTATTAAGCGGGGCATGGTGGCGCATACCTGTCATCTCAGCACTGGGGAAGCTGAGGCTGGAGGATCCATCCGATTGACTTGAGTGTTCAAGGACAGCTAGTCTATGTGGTGAGTTCTAGAACAGCCTGGGCTACACAGCAAGACCCTGTGTCAACCCTTCCCCCAGCCCCTACCTACCACACCTTAGAAAAAGAAAGAAGCTAGGGCTGGGGTTTGGCTCAGTTGGTAGAGCGCTGCTCTGCGCTCTCTGAGGCCCTCAGTTCAATCCCCAGCACCACAAAAACAGAAGGATGTGGCAATCCTCTCCCAAAGCAATCTGAACAATCAGCCATTGAAAACCCTATGAAGATCACTAAGAGCCTATGAATCAGACCCAACTCCATAGCATCCAACAACAATTCACACCAGGTGAGGACTGTTAACTGCTTAGAGGAGATTGTTAACGTTAAAGGGGTTACCTCTTCCAAGCTGTTCTTCCATTTGGTCTTTCAAGCAAAGCGTTATCATTGAACAGTAGCCTTTAGGCAAAGGCTGAGCTAACAGTAGCCTTAGTTTGCATCAGACCCTTCATTTCACAGCCTGGAAACCTGGGACTCAGTGAGACCAGTGACTGAGGCCACCCAGCCAGTTAGGGCCAGAGTGGGTCGCAACCCACGGCCTCCCAGCCAGGCTAGGGCTCTTTCTGTACTGCCCACTCTTCAGTCTTGGCTCGCCTCGCCTCGCCTCTGGTGTTCAGTCTGGACATCTGCCTCAGCTTCCCTGCAGGCTTGCTGCTGCTCACTCACCTCTGTTCCTTCTCTGGGCTCTGGGCTCGCTCTTCCCTTTGCTGTTCCACACCAGGCCCCAGCCAGCCCTTGGTCAGCACCACCTGCACCTTCCCTCCTTCCCCTGCTCACTCCTCTCTCCTAGCACCAGAAACTGCCAGCCTGTCTTCTCCACACACACATCAGAACCCGCTGATTCCCAGCCCGCAGAGCAGCCAAGCGCAGGGAGCTGCTGCACCCAGCCACTTGCGCTGCCTGGCCCCTCTGGTGGCAATTAAGGGACGCGTGCTCAGTGAAAGGGTCTAGGCTGCAGGGGACTCCAGGTTTCCTCCCCAGGCTTCACATTGGGTAGTGCCCTCCACCTTGGCTGGGCTTTAGCTCAGTTGGTAGAGTGCTGCTCTACACTCTGATTGGGGTTTGATCCCCAGAACCGCAAAAAATGGGAGAAGGATGTGGCAATCCACTCCCATAGCAATCCTGAAATAATCAGCCACTGAACACCCTGTGAGAGGGGCTGTGCTGTGAGTCAGCCCAAGGCAACAGCACTGACAACAGCGCCATCCGCGGAGAGTGACAGACGAGGAACTGGCTTTACCATGGCTTAAGAAAGCATCCCTTCATCCTGCCATTTTCTTTTTCTTTTTCTCTTTTCTTTTCTTCTTTTTTTTCAGGACTGGGGAGTCAGTCCCAGGACCTCTGTGGTGGCAGAGAAGGAATCTTGGAATAAAAGTGTGTTGGACCTGCCTTCCACTCCTCATACCTTTTTCGGTTTCATGGCCATGCTCAGCCCCACATGTGTGCCTCTTGCCAAGGAGCTCGGACCCAACAATGCACTTAGCTTTACAAGGTGAGTTTAGAGAGGTGTCACTAAGGTGGGTTTACACAAAGGTGTCACGGAGGAGTTGTCTGGGCATATGCTGACTGTTAGCATGGCCCCACATCCCTTTTGGGAGATTAGGTTAAACTCACAGCTTTCGTGTATTTTGACCTTGTTGTTGTTAGGTGCCTTCGAGTCAGGTCTGACTCATAGCAACCCTAAATATAGCAGAATGCAACACTCCCCAGCATTGTGCCATGCACATGATCTTTTTGTGTTCGTGACCATTGTTGCAGCCACTGTTTCTTCTGATTTTGAGTTGTGCCACAGCAGCAAAAAGAGGTCCCAGGGCCTTTCCTCCATTCTCATTATTAAGGTTGACTCTACTTCGAAGAGGCAGCTCTTCCCCAGTTTTCTTCCGAATGCTTTCCAGCCTGGGAGGCTCATTTTCCAGCACTATATTTGACAGTGCTTCTCTGCTGTTCATAGGGTTTTCAATGGCTGATTGTTTCAGGAGTGGGCTGTCAGGTCTTTCTCCCTAGTCTGTCTTAGTCTGGAATCCCAGCTGAATCCTGTTTACCATGGGTGGCCCTGCTGGTATCTGACATACTGGTGGTATAGCTTTCAAGACACAGCAACATGCAGCCCCCACAGCATGACAAGCTGACAGACACATGGGTGGTCATGGCACTGGAGCATGCCTGGATTATAATGAAGCTAGAGGTCATCTGTGTTCACTCTGGCCACTATCTTAGATCCATTCAGTTTCCTTGGACCACCTGAAGAGGGAGACTCTGGCCCACGGGTATCCTGTCTAGACCCCACGAGTACAAAGCCAGCCTCCATAGCCCCTCTAGCACCTGCTCCCATCATAGTTTGGATATGAATTGTCCCCCAAAAGGCCCCTGTGATAAAGTCCTGGTATCCCCTCTGCTCCACTTTCCATGAAGGCAGGGACTTCAGCTCCTGACACAGCATAGGAGTTCAGTAACTATCTTTTGAATAAACAAATGAACAATACTCAAATGCAGAACAAAGGCCAAGTCAATTAATATTTTACTTTTAATCAAGTTGTTGTTATTAGGTGCCTTTGAGTTGGGTCCAACTCATAGCAACCTTATGTACAACAGAACGAAACACTCCCTGATACCATGCCATGCCCAGCGCTATGTCAGTGTTTCTTTGCCATTCATAGGGTTTTTGATGGCTGATTGTTTTGGGATTGGGCTGCTGAGTCTGTCTTTCACCCATTTCTGTGGTGCTTGGGATTGAACCCAGGGCCCCAGAGCACGTTTAGTCAGTACTCTACCAACTGACCTAACCCCAACCCCTTTAATCAAGTAGAGACTCAATAAGTACCTCAGCTTTCCTGTGGTGAGGTGCAGTGCTAAGGTGAGAAAGTCTTTTTTTTTTTTTTTTTTGAGACAGAGTCAACCTATGTAGTCCAGGCTGGTCTGGAATTTCCTGCCTCAGCCCCTGGAATGCTAGAATTACAGGCATGCACCACGTGGCCCATGCCTGGTAATTTCATCCTGAAAATTCTCAAATTCCTAGCTGGGAAGCATAATGCACATCTGTAATCCCAGCACTTGGGAGGTTGAGGCACTAGGATCACAAGTTTGAGGCTAGCCTGAGTGATATAGTGAGTTCAAGACCAGCCTGGGCTGTATAGTGACATCCTGTCTCAAAGAGCAAACAATAAAACCACAAACACAATCCTTTCCTTTGCTTTTCTTTCTGTCTTTTTTTCGTGCTTGCTTGCTTTTTCTTTTTCTTTTTCTTTTCTTTCTTTCTTTCTTTTTTTTTTTTTCATTACTGAGGATTGAACCAAGGGCCTCAACCATGCTAGGCTCTACCACGGAGCCCCACCCCTAACCACTTTTTTGTTTTTTATTTTGAGACAAGACCTCAATAAGTTGTATAGATTGCTTCTGTCCTCCAACTCCAAATCCTCCTGCTTCAGCCTCCCAAGTTGATAGGATTATAGGCATGCACTATAGCGCTCAGCTAAAACACAACTTTTTGTTTGTTTGTTTGTTTTGCAATACTTGAGGGGTGAACCCAGGGCTTCACACATACTTTGCAAGTGCTATACCACTGCATTACTAGCTGAGGTTTATGTCAGTTGGTAGAGTGCTGCTCTGCACTCCCTGAGGACATGGGTTTGATCCCCAGCACCACAAAAACTGGAGGGCATGGCAATCCACTACCAAAGCAATCTCAAAAAACAATCAGCCATTGAAAACTCTGTGAGGATCTCTATAATTCAAACAAGACTCGAGGGCACCTAACAGCAACAACATACCACCGGGTTGCACCCCCAGCCCATTGTTTTCTTTTTTGATATTGAGTCAGGGTCTCACCAAATTGCACAGGCTGCCTCTGGCCTCGAACTCACAATCCTTCTGCCTCTACATTCTGAGTCATCGAGATTACAGGCCTGAGCCACCACACCCGCCAACACAAGTTCTTTAAGTGATCCAAACCAGCTGGCAACCCAGACATAATCTAAAATAATACCCAGTTCTTGGCTAACAGCTGGCTTCTAAAGTAGATTATAATGGTATTTTGGCTTTTTGTTTTTGTTTTTTTGAGACAGGATTTCACCATGTAGCCCAGGCTGGCCTTAAACTCAGTGACCTTCCTGCTTCCCCTTCTCTACTGCTGGGTTTACAGCTGTGTGCCACCTCACCTGGCTTCATGGTGTGTTTGCTAAAAAAAAAAACCAAAAAACACAGTTGGGGCTATAGTTTAGCGGTAGAGCACTTGCTTTGGATGTTCGAGGACCTATGTTCTATCTTCAGAGCCACACACACACAAATCCCCAAACAACAACAACAAAGAACAACAACAACAAAAAAACCAAACAAACCAATTAAAAGAAGTGACAGATTCTTACTCCATCCCAGTTTAGGAGACCAGAGAAAAGGTACAGGAGCTGGATAAAACCTGGTACCCAGACTCTTCTGACAACTTAAACTTTCATCCGCACAAATTACCATTGACACCTGCTGCCACTAAGCGTGGGGGCCTCTGTTAGGCTCTAGAGGGCACTCTGGGAGCAGCCGAGTCTCCCCTCAGCTGTCACCTCCCTATTTCCCAAAGAAATGAGAGAAAAGGATTTCTAGGTTAGCCAGAAACATTGCTTCCTGCAGCCAAAACTCTGGCCTTCCTCATTGGATTGCCAAGAGCAATATTGACCACAGGCAATTTCACCTGAAGCCAGCTGTGCTAGGAACAAACGTCACCCCCAGAGATTGAATGGGGTGTAACTAGGGTGGTAGATGCAGTGAGAGGACAGAGTAAGTGAAAGTTTCTCTAGGGGGTCCCAGGTGTGTCCCACCTGGAGTCAGTGGAGTGCATTTTTTGGCTTCTGCTGTCCTCTCAACCTGTCTGCTGTCCTCCACCTCCTCACCTTCTGGACATTACCTTCATCTCCGGGCTTCCACGAGATCTTACTTTATCTAAGACATAGTCTCTCACCCCCAAAGTGTCTTTCCGGGATGCCATTGTGAGCTACTAGCATGTGTCATGCTCTGGGGCAACAACCTGTTAGGGGCCTCATGTCTCCTCCATAAAAAGGCAGGGACCTTGACCCTCTGGTTGAATTTTTAGTCACTGGGACCTGGCACAGGGACTGGCACATAGTAGGTGTGCGGCAACTACAGGCTGAACGAATGAACAGGAGGTGTGGAGGACCTGGTCTCCAAACAGCTTGATCCTGACTCACGCCAGGGCTTTGGAAATGGCCTTGTTCGGTCTTGCAATATGGAGATAAAATGTAGAGTGTGGCAGGTTGAAAACATGGTTCCCAGATTTTTTCTCAATCTCCCAGTGAGAAGCAAGGCCAGTGTCCCCTCCCTAAAAACTGGGCTATGGCTGGGTACAGTGGCTCAAGACTGTAATCCCAGTGACTCAGGAAGCTGAGGTAAGAGGATCACGAGTTTGAGGCCACAGACAGCCTGTGCAACTGAGTGAGAACCTGTCTCAGAATAAAATAAATAAATAAATAAATAAGGGGCTGGGAGTGCAGCCTGGTGGTGGAGCACTTGCCTGGATGTGCAAGACTCTGGGTTCAACCCCTCAGTATGAAAGGAAAGGAAAGGAAAGAACAGGACAGGACAGGACAGGAAAGGAAAGGAAAGGAAATTGTCAACTTCCGTTTCATTTTCCTGGCACGGTTGCTTGTGGAACACAGGAACTATGCTCCCAGCCTGCAGCCAGCAAGACCTGCCAGCCATGTGCATGATCCATTCCTCAAGGGGACCCTGCAGCCCCATCTGGTTATTCACCCCCTGTCAGGGAGCCCTTTTGAGCCCCACCTGAACTGTAGGTTTTGGAGCTCAGGGAATGGCCACAGCTGTCCTCAGATGGATGCAGCAAGTGCTGACCAGGACAGATTTTGTTAGCTGGGCCGTGAGCTCTTCTCTGCACGCCCCACAGCGCTGGCTTTGAAGCTGGGCAGTAGAGGGATGCGGAAAGACCTCTGGAAGGGTGGGGGTGATGGTAGGCGGCTAGCAGGGAGGGCTGAAGGAAAGTGAAGAAAATGTCATCTGGAGCTGTGGGGAAAGGGCCCAGGGATGTAGGAAAGGTGGGAAACAGGGTTGTTGTCATTGCCTCCTAAGACGTGGAAACTCATGTACTCCAGGAGCTCCATGACTTGGCAAAGAAGCCCTTCGGCTGAGCTTCTAAAGTGCTGCTGGCTCCATGCATAAAGTTACACACACCCTACGCCGCTCGGGTCCTGTCGCAGCCACACCAGCCAGTCCCTGGTCTCCCAGGCCTCTCGGCCCCCTTGAAATGGGTGGCTCAGCGAAGGTCAGCCTTCTTAGACAATCTTAGACAACCAGGAGTGGGACAGGCCAAGGCCAGCCCCTCAAAACTGGAAAGCAGAGCCCTGTTCTCACCCCCGCTCTCCGGTGCTTCACCTGGCTTCTCTGCTCCTCTGTGATCACCAGAGATACTGATTGTTATTGTTGTTGTTGTTAGGTGCTGTCAAGTCGTGTCCAACTCATAGAGACCCTAACGGGGTTTAAATGGCTGGTTGTTTTGGGATTGCTTTGGGAGTGGATTGCCATGTCCTTCTCCTATTTTTGCAGTGCTGGGGATCAAACTCATGACCTCAGAGACTGCAGAGTGGCGCTGTGCCAACTGAGCTAAATCCCAGCCCAGAGATATTGACACAGGTTGTTTATAGTATATGCAAAATGATAAAGAATGACCAACCCTTCTGTTCCCCATAACAACATTCCTAAATTTTGTGTTTCTCTCTTCCTTCCTTTCTTCTAGTTTTCACTTCATGTATCCTTAGTGATATACTTTATGTTGCTTATTTCTAAACAAGGCCGGGGGTCAGCTCAGTGAATAGAGCGCTGCACCGTACTCTCTGAGGACTCCGGTTTGATCCCAGCACTGCAAAAACAGGAGAAGGACGTGGCAATCCACTCCCAAGGCAATCCTGAAATAATCAGCCATTGAAAACCCTAGGAAGGGGCCGGGCGTGGTGGTGCACGCCTGTAATCCCAGCGGTTTGGGAGGCGGAGGCGGGAGGATCGCAAGTTCGAGACCAGAAGCAGTCTTCGTAACTTAGCGAGACCCTGTCTCAAAAAGTAAAAAAAAAAAAAAAAGGGCTGAGGTGCAGCTCAGTGGTCCAGCACTTGCAGAGCATGCAGGCGCAAGGCCCTGGGTTCAACCCCCAGTACCACAAAAAAAAAAAAAAAAAAAAAAAAACCCTAGGAAGGTTGCTATGAATAGGACTTGACCTTGACTCAATGGCACCTAACAATAACATTTCTAAACAGAAATGGGATCATGCTATACACAACCTCCTACAACTTGCTTTACCATCTCAATTTATGTTTCTCAATTTATGTTCACTTCACCTATTTATGGTCATGTTTCACCTATTTAGTTTTTATCTTAATCTTTGTAACAAGTCTGTAAAACGGAGGACTACTCACTCTATCTACTCTGGCACAACCCAACCACACTGTACAAATCAGGTGATCAGTAAACTCTGTAGGTCTATGAAAGGCAGGATGTGTTCACAGATTAGCCAGGCAGCTCATCATGCAGGTGTAATTGTTAAATTTGGGAATAAGAGTTTCCCAATGAGGCATAAAACTTTTAGGCAAAGGCTAAACAGAAATCATTTGGTGTAAATCTTTGCCACATGTGTATACTCAACTGCATGACTTCATTATTTAATTTGATAAGTGCATTTTGTAGCACAAATACAGGATTAATAAAGTTCGCCCGATCCACCTCACTCTCCCACTGTCCCTGTGTGTCTCTTTGCATTAGTGCAAATAATTGAGAATAAACCATGCGAAAGGGAATGCAGAGGGCACACTGCCTCCTAGCTCCCTTTAAGTATTTCCTTAAGTAAATACCATAAGCAACCCAGACAATTCTTTCATACAGTGTGGAGATGAAAAGATTTACAGCCAGTCTTCCGGCCATCAAGCTAATAGGCCCAGTACTTTTCTGGATACTAGAATGTTTGCTTCTTCAGGTGGTTTCTACTGGCAGGTTCTCAGTTTGGGCTGCTTTTTTTATTGTTGTTGCTGTTCTTTAGGAGTTTTTGTTTTTTGTTTTGTTTTTTAGATACTGAGGGCCAAACCCAGGCCTCGTGCATACTTTAAAAATGCTCAACCTCTGAGCTCACCTCTCAGCCTGTTAAGACAGGGTCTCACTAAGTTACAAAGGCTGCCTCTGGCCTCAAACTTTGGATCCTCCTGTCTTAGCCTCCCCAGTCGCTGGGATTACAGGTCTGTGCCACTGTGCCCAGCACTCTTTCCATTTTTTTGAGACAGGTCTTATGTAGCCCAGACTTTCCTCACTTGAGCCTCCTGTGTCAACCTCTGGAGTGCTGGGACTATGAGAGTGCACCAACACACCTAGCTTTGGCTGTTTCTTTGCAGTCACCTTTTGAACTTTAAAAATATCTGATTCTTAGCCGGGCGTGGCCACACACTCCTGAAATCTCAGCAACTCCAGCGGCAGAGGCAGGAAGATCACATGGCGGAGGCCACAGGCAGCCTGAGTGATTTAGTGACACTTTGAGTCAAAATAAAAACTGGGCTAGGGGTACAGCCTAGTGATAGAGAGCTTGCAAAGTAAGTTCGAGGCCCTGGGTTTTGACCTCCAAGTATTGGAGCGGGGATGGAGGCCGGGATCTGGTTCCTGCATTCCAACCGGGGGTGGGGGAATCCTAGGTAACCAGGGTGCACCTGGGCACAAGGATTAAATAAAGCTCCAGTCAACTTTGAGAACTTCTGGTTTAAGTTACTTTCTCCTCCTTAGGCAACGTCAAGCACAGCACCTGCCATCAATGCTCAGAATGAAGAAATGTTCTATCTGTCAGGAAGGAGGGAAGCGTTGTCTCGGAACCGCAAAGGAACCACAAACGGGGCAGTGAGGCCCTGCCAAGGGCAAGGGGGAGGCAAGTCCCGCCTTGTAGGTGGGCGACGCCACTCCGCCGCCTATGTTCAAACTCAAGGTCCGAAAGGATCAGAAGACCCAAAGTGACCCAAAGTGACCGAGTGGCCTGGCTGTGTCTTCTTTGCACAGGGCATTGGCTGCAAAGGCAGCTGTGGACGCCCAGCTCCTGCCCCAATCTGGGCGACTTTAGCGCACGTGGGCAGCCTCTCTGAGCTCCACGCCGCAGTGGCAGCTCTTCCTGCGCGGGGAAAAGGGGCAGTGGCAAGGCACCCGCGGGGGAGCGGTGGGCGGGGTGGCCGCGGCGGGGACTACATGTCCCGACATGCCTCGGGCAGGGGTGGGCGGCCCGGAGTGGCCCAGACGCCGGGCCGGGCGTGCGCACTTGCTCCTGGGAGTGGCGGGGCGGCTCCTCCCGCTGTCAGCGGCGCCCGGAGCGCCCCGGCCGGGTGGCCGCGGCCATTGGCGGAGCCGCGGGCAGGGCGGGGTCGCTGCGGGCCGCCGCGGGCGAGGCTGAGCTGGGGAGGCCGGCGGCCGCCGCGAGGCACAGGCGGCACTGCAGCGTGCGGCCTGGCCATGGCAGCGGCGCCCCTGAAAGTGTGCATCGTGGGCTCGGGGAACTGGTGAGCGCCTCCTCCAGGAAGCCCCTGTCCCCAGGGCCGGCTGCGCGCCCCGCCGCGGCGTGGGCACCGGGCGCCGGGCACCGCGATCGGGGAGGCGGCCGGGTGGCCAGGTTGCGCACTGCGCGCGGGGGAGGCCGGGCCGCGTGTCCGCGCGGAGGGGGGGCAGCGTGCGCCCATGGGCACCTGTCTGCGGCAAGGGCCACCTGCTCGCCACGCCGCGCTAGTCTGCGCCGCACGCTGGGGGCTTTCGCTGTCCTTCGCTACCCATCGCCCAGGGCGAGGAATTGACCGAGGCTCAGGCATGTTTACTGCAGCTTTGGTGCTGGGGAAACCGAGGCACAGCAGGCTACCAGGGCTCTTGCTACTCGGGTCTCGGACGGGGCAGGCGCTGTCCTTCCAGGTGCCGGTGTCATCTCCCGTCCCGTGATACGTTCGGTGTCATAGTAGCGTTGTGTCGGGAAGAACACCCGGTCCCCACGGGCCTGGACAATTCTCCGGGACGGTGTTCCCGAAGCCTCGCCGGCTCCATCTGATCTTTACGTTCGTGAACTACTTGGTGGCAGGCGCTCTTCCAAGCACTCTACAAACGCCAGCCCTTCCACCACCTGTTATTCTGTGGTTGTGCTTGGGTGGCCGGGGAGATGCTGGGGAGCAAGGGGGCCAAAGTAGAGCCCTGGCGTGTTCCGGCTTTCCCGCGCAGCTCAGGGCTCTCTCCCACACCCAGGGGTGGTGTAGCGTAGCCAAGGGCGAACGTGCTCTTTGCCAGCTTCCCTTCACCTAGGTCTCTGTGGCCCGACTCCCCGTAGCTCAGGCTTCTAGGAGCTGGTGTGAGGTACTTGGTTCTAGCCTCACTCCTTTAAGACTTGGCCCAGAAAGTTCTTCTCGGAGGACCTCTTAACCTGGTTCTCTTTGCCATCCCAGCAAGGCCAGTCGCCTCTATTGCTGACCTCTGTCACAGAGTTGGAATGAATTATATAATTATCTGTCTTCACCCTACTCCTCAACTCTGTGTAGGTCAAGCTGGCCTCCAACTCCTGATCTTCTTGCCTCAGCCTCCCAAGTGCGGGAATTACAGGTGTATGCCTCTGTCCTGTCCCCAACTTCCACCCCGACTCCAACTCTTGAGACTAACATTTAGCATTGTTGTTGGGTGCCATTGAGACGAAACAGGCCTGGACACTGTGCCATGCCTGGCACTATGTCAGTGCTTCTCTGCTATTCATCCGGTTTTCAATGGCTGATTGTTTCGGAATTGGCCTGCCAGTTCCTTCTCCCATTTTTGTGGTGCTGGAGATCGAATCCAGGGCCTCATAGCACACAGAGCAGCACTCTACCAACTGAGCTAAACCCCATCCCAACATTTAGCATTTTGCCTGGCATATGCTAAGTAAATATTAAATGAATATCTGAAGTAATTTTTTGTTGTTATGGCTGGAGATTGAATTTACGGCCTCTGGCATGATAAGTACATTGCTGTACCACTGAGTTATGCCCCAGTCCTCAGCCCCAAACTTTTATGTTGTTGTTGTTGTTGTTAGGTGCTTTCGAGTCGATATCCGACTCATAGCGACCCTCATAGGGTTTTCAATGGCTGACTGTTTCGGGGTTGCTTTGGGAGTGGACTGCCAGGCCCTTCTCCCATTTTTGCAGTGCTGGGAATTGAACTCGGGACCTCAGAGACTGCAGCGCAGCGCTCTACCAACTGAGCTAAATCCCAGCCCGCCCAAACTTTTTCTTTTTTTTTTTGTACTGGGGGTTGAACCCAAGGCCTCGCACCTGCATGCTTTGCAAGTGCTGGACCACTGAGCTGTGCCCCCAGCCCATTTTTTACTTTTTTGAGACAGGGTCTCGCTAAGTTACACAGACTGCCTCTGGTCTCGAACTTGCGATCCTCCTGCGATCCTCCTGATCCTCCTGCCTCCGCCTCCCAAGCCACTGGGATTACAGGCATGCGCCACCATGCCCGGCTCCGCCCAAACTTTTATAATTATCATTATATTTGATTAGATAATACTTGTTTTTGTTTTTTGTGGTGCTGGAAGTTGAACCCAAGACATTGGTAGGTGCTAAGCAAGTGCTCTACTGCTGATCTACACCCTAGCCTGATATTTACTTGTTTTAAAAAACCAAAAGACACACACACACACACGCACACACACACACACACACACACACAATACAGTGAAATATCTCCCATCAGCATTTGTCCCCTGCTCCCTCCGTGGAGACCTGGCAGCCAGCCTGGTGTCTTCATTCTGATGTACTTTCTCTGCTCCTCCAGCCCAGGGAGTGAAGAGAACAAATCAGTGATGCTGAGACACAGTGATTGAGAAACGGCCAAAGGTCTGGGCTGGCTGGCTGGCTCCATTAACGTGTTATGTGCCACGGAGTCAGGTCCTACTCAGTCATAGTGTCCCTCATAGGGTTTTCAGTGGCTGATTATTTTCTGGGATTGCTTCAGAAGTGGATTGCCCTGCCATTCTCCTGTATTTGCAGTGCTGGGGAACAAACTTGGGTCCTCAGAGAGTGTGGAGCAGCACTCTACCAACTGAGCTGCACCCCAGCCCAGCTCCGTGAGTTACATGATCTTAACTTTAGGAGTGTTCTCGCTGACTTCTCTCCACTGCCTTGAGTACTAGAGAGGGGATCAGGACCTCCCCAGAGTTTCTGGAACTGAGGAGAGCTTGGAGAGTCCCTGAAGGGGCACATGGAGTGCTCCTCTCTGGTGCCTTTGCCCCAGGTTGGGACTGTGCTCTTCATGAAGAACTCACCTGGAGAAAGTCCCTGCGCATGGGGCTTGGAGATAAAATCAGAAGTACAAAGCACTTCTTAGCTGGCACCAGCTTAGCTGGTCCGTTTTTAATAGTTTTCAAGACTTTGCTGCCCTGGAATCCCAGCACCTCGGGAGGTGGAGGCAGGAGGATCTCAAGTTCAAGGCCACAGGCTGCCTGTTCAGTGTAGTGAGACCCTCTCAAACTAAAAAGACCAAAAAGCACTGGGGGTGCAGCCCAGTGGTAGAGAATTTGCAAAGCGTAGGTGAAGCCCTGGGTTCAACCCCCAGTACTGCAAAAATAAATAAATAAGAAATAAAGACTCTGCCTTGAGAATTGCCCTGAGGCCAAGCTTGCAGACTTGTCTTCCCTGAGGACAGGCGGATTTTCCCCTCAGGCACCAGCCTCTGGGTATCCGGCCCCACCCCTGCAGATCTGGACCTGACTTCAGGGAGGTAAACCTGCTTAAGTAATATTTACCCTTGGGACTTGGAAGTAGCTGGGAGTGCTTTAGTAAATAAAGGTGTTGTCACTTGATAGCTCGTAGGTAAAAGGCAGCTGTCACCCTTACCCCTGTGCCTCCTGCCCCCCCACCTGCCATCACTGGCAGGGGAATCCAGCTGACTGTGCAGGGCCCTGCAGCCAGGAAGGCCCTGGTGGGGAAAGTCAGGTGGACCATTAATGCCCACGTCCTATCCCTTGAGAGTACAAAGATACAGGGAGGGTCTGCTGACTCTCTGTGGCCCTGTGACTTGTAAATTGCAAAACAACCCAGAAGCTGCAACAAAATTTCTTTACCAAAGCCTGGAGAAAGCCACTGGGAAGCAGAGCAAAATATGGTTCTGGAACTGAGACCTTGCAGCTGTGTTTATGCCGGACTGCTAGGAGCAATGGCTAAAAACAATTCCAGCCCTCTTGGAGGTAGGCAGGGCCGCAGTGTAAGGGTAGAGGGAGATCGAGCTCCCCAGGTTTCTGTTCGGGTCCCCTGCCTGGTAGCTCCCAGGCTTGGAGCGACTATTCTTTCTGAAGCATTGCTTATGGTGTTGGTACCAGCTATGTGGGATTATGGTTGGGGTTACAAGAGGTGACCTGGGGAGACGTGGTGGCTAGCACTCAGTGAGTGTCGGCTGCTATTGTTATTACTAACTTCTGCATCCTTGGCCTGTGCCATCCACAAGTCATAGTGGACTGGGCTGGCATTTGGCCCGGGAGAGGCAGAGGATGGGAGACCAGACAGAAGACAATGAGTGACCAATGCACAGCTGGGGGAGTTTCCCGAGACTTGCTCTTCTTGCCCTCCTCAGGTCACCCAGGACCTGACGTCTTCCTGAGCCTAAAGGACAGGAAAGCTTCAATCACTTTGCGCTGAGGCCCAGAGCGGGCCTTTGTCTCTGCAGGAACTGGCTGAAGGCAGGGCCCTCGCCCTTCACCCATTTTTGGCCCCCTCAGTCATCTCGAGAGGGTTGGGATTTAGCTCAGTTGGTAGAACGCCGCTCTGCAGTCTCTGAAGTCCCGAGTTCGATTCCCAGCACCGCAAAAATGGGAGAAGGACATGGCAACCCACTCCCAAGACAATCCCGAAACAATCTGCCATTGTAAACCTATGAGGGTCGCTATGAGTCGGACAGGACTCGATGGCACCTAACAACAACAAGTCAGCCTGAGAGCTGAGACTCCTCTGCTCAGGAAGTTCAAGCTGAGCTAGGAGAACGTGCAGCCATTCCTCCAGCGCTAGGGCCCCTGGGGTTCAGTTTAGAAAGAAAAACGTACCACCTGCCACATCCCCTCCCCACCCACTCGCTCAGCGTGAGAAGGCTGAGGACATCCTGGAATGGCCCCAAGTCTGTTCTCTTCAGGCCCTGTCACCTCTCTAGGCTTCCACTTCCTCGCTCCCTCAGGAGGGGTGATAGTAATAAGTCCCACGAATCACATAGGGTATTTCGCTTAACCCTGGGACACACCCGTGCAGTACAATTGTGAGCCCTACCTTAGGGGACCTCACTGAGATTAGACATGCTCAGGGTCAGCACTGAAAGGTGAAGTTCAAGCCCCGGGCTTCTCATCCCAAAGGCCATGTTTCTAAAAATTCTTGTCATTTTCAGTGCGAAACATACTTTACTTGAGGACAGAATTCATTGCAATAAAAATGTTGAGCATCTGCCCTCCCAGCAAAAGTCTAATCTAACTAATATTCCACTTCAGAGAATTTAAGGAGGGAGCTGGGTGTGGTGGCGCACGCCTTTAATCCCAGTGCCTCAGGAGGCGGAGGCAGGAGGATTGCAAGTTCAGGGCCAGAGGTAGCCTGCGTAATTTAAGGACACCCTGTCTCAAAATACAAAGTAAAGAATGGGCTGGGTACGGCTCAGTGGCTGAGTGCTTGCAAAAAGGCATGCATGAGGCTCTTGGTTCAACTCCCCAGTACCGCAAATAAATAAATAAATAAATAAATAATTTAATAAGGCCTTAGAAATCATCCTGTTCCCTTTTCCAGCCAAGCGGGTCCCCTTCCTGCTGCAGACATGCCAATTGACCATAGTTTACTTTTTCTTTTTCTTTACTTCAGTACTTGGGGGCTGAACACAGCTAGGCCCTCGTGCATGCTGGGCAAGCGCTCTACCACTGAGCTGCTCCCCAGCCCCTTTTTTATATCCTATCTTGAGACAGGGACTCTGTGTTACACAGGCTTCCTCTGGCCTCAGAACTTGCGATCCTCCTGCCTCACCCTCCTGAGTTGCTGGGATTATAGGCATGCCTTACCTCACCTAGCTTTGTAGTTTACTAGTTAGAGTGACTGATCTTAAAGTTAACCTAGCAGATTTAGATGTTTTTGTTTTTGTTTTTATTTGGAGTATGAGGTGGAGTGGGTGGGGGAGGTTGAATCCTTATGCATGCTAGACACATGCTGCACTGTTGAGTTACATCTCCAGCCTATTTTTTTTATTTTGTGCAGTGGCCTTGAACTAGCAATCCTCCTGCCTCAGCCTCCAGAGTGCTGGGATGATAGGCACGTGCCACAAAGCCCACCATCAAAATGGTTTGTAGAAAGGCAAATGAACCATTCAGAAAGAATAAAAAGCCCTGATCTAAATTACTCTTAAGGACCCATATTTTCCCATCAGGATAATTTATCCTGATTCTGTAAACGAAGAGGGGCATCATTGTTTGAAATCATTGTTTTTCTTGTTTTTTTTGAGACAGGGGCTTGCTATGTAGCCCTGGCTGGCCTTGAACTTGCAATCTTCTGCCTTAGCCTCCTGGGTAGAAGGATTATGGTCCTGAAAGAAGGAATCGGTCTGCATGGGTTATAAACAACCAAGGACCAAGGCCTAGGGTTTCCTCCTGCCTTCCCCAAAAAAGGAGAACTTTGAACTAACAGCTTGACCTTGGCTGTCTGTACAGAGATAGCCCTAGGATGAACCAAGTCATTTCATAGCATGACAGAAACACCTTCAAGCATCTAAAGTCCCCTCATGTAAGCTTAGACCAACCTGTGACGTGGGTTTCTTGAATGGTCTGCCACAGGACATGCCTTGTACCCACTGAACTCCTTGGCTCTCATTCTACTGGGTTATCTGTAAGCGTAAATACTTTGAGATTTGGAAAGTATGATATGAATGCTGAAAATGGTGATTGTTGTCAGGTGCCGTCAAGTCAGGTCCAACTCATAGCGACCCTGTGTACAACAGAACGAAACCCTCCCCGACACAGTCCCATGCCCTGCACTGTCAGTGCTTCTGTGCTCCTTAAAGGGTTTTCAATGGCTGATTGTTTGGGGAGTGGGCTGCTCTAGGATTTCAAATGCACGGCCACGGAAGGTCCACACCTATTGCAGTGTGGGTCAGAATTTCCTTCTTAAGACTAACGCCCCCGTATGTGCACTATATACACCACGTTTTGTGGCACGTGGGTTGCTTCCCCCTTTTGGCTACTGCAAATGATGCTGCTGTATCGTGGGATTATCAAATATCTGTTTCAAACTCCGCTTTTGATCTTTTGGGGTATATACCCAGAAGTGGGATTGCTCGAGCATATAGTATTTTTTTTTCTTACCTAACTCTGCTGCTCTCATGGTAAAATTCTATTTTTAGTTTCTCGTGGAGGCCACACTGTTCTCCCCTACAGCTGTTGCACTTTACAAACCTCCCCACGGTCACACGGATTTGGCTTTCTCCCTGTCCTTACCCACACTGGGTATTTTCTGTGTTTTGGTAGTAGCTGTCCTGTTGAGTATGAGGCAGTGCTTTGTAAATTACAAATGGCCCTGTGGCCTGCACAGTTTTGCCACCTGCTTTTGTTAAACGTGTCATTTCATGGTAAGCATTTTCTTCCGCAGTTCCCACAAAGCTTTTTTTTTTTTTTTGGTGAGTAGCTCACATTGATCTTGTTTTCTCTGTGGTTTCTTCTTTTGATTTTAAACCTAGAAAGTATCTGTATTTTCCATTCCCAGCACTGAAAAAAAAGGAAGCCTCTCTATCCAGAGATCAAATAAGCATTGACTGTATTCGTAAAATGCTTCATTTTTTACATTTGCATCTAAAACTCTGGTATTTGATTGTACTTTGAAAGCCCTTTAACTGCAAAGAGTTGCATAAAATGTTAACAGTGGTTCTGCATGGGTGATGAAATCGTTCATAATTCTTTTTTCTTCTTTCATGAATTGCTTTTTTTCTTTCTTTTCTTATTTCTTTCAGTATTGATGGGTTGAACCCAGGGCCTACTACGCAAATGCTCCACCACTGAGTGGCATCTCCAGCCCTGTTTTATTTTTTGTTTGAGACAGAGTCTCACCATGTTCCACAAGATGCCTTTGGCCTCAAATTCTCCATCCTCTGGCTTCAGCCTCCCAAGTCACTGGGATTACAGGTGTGCAGCAATGGCTGGCCTCTTATTTTGATTTATCAGACTAGATCTCACTGTGTAGCTCAGGCTGGCCTTGAACTTGCCATTCTCCTGCCTCACTCTCCTGAGTCACTGGGATTACAAGTGTGTGCCATGGTGCCTGTCCTTTATCTACTGTTTTTACAAGTAAAACACTAGATATTATTTAAACCAAAACCTGCCAGGCCCCAGGGTGCACACTTGTAATCCCATCAGCTCAGGAGGCTAGAGCAGGAGGATCACAAGTTCGAGGTCAGAGGCAGCCAGTGCAGTTTAATTTAGCAAGTCTGTGTCTCAAGGTAAAAGAGTGAAAATGGGCTAGAGGAGCAGCTTAGTGTCAGGTCACTTGCAGGGCATGAGTGAGGACCTGGGTTCAACCCTCAAGAACTGCAAAAAGAAAAAAAAAAAACAAAGTCAAAAAACAGCAAACTTGACCATCCTACCCCAGGAACCCCAACCCAGGTCAGCTCTGGGAGAGACAGGGCCAGTGACATGGATGAGCCCTGGCTAATTCTCCTGGGCCGTGGGCTGCTCCTCTGTAAGAGGAGACAGGGGCTACAGCGTCCTCTCTAGCCTGGATAGTTCTGCAGCCCAGGAAGGGCTTGGGCTGCTGAAATCCTGTGGGGTTTTCCTTTCCACCCCTGGTGCAAGGTGACTGAGACAGACTGGGATTACCTTCCCACAGCAGGCACCCCTCCTATGGCCTGGGCCCTGTCCGCACCACACCTGTAGTGCTGTTTTCCTAGGGAATGCCCTTCGCCTGGTTTGCCTGGGTGAGGGAGGCGAGAACACGCTGCTGTTTCTCTGCGGTGTCCCCAGCCTCTCCCCCAGTGCTTTGGGCACAACAGGGGCTCAGCAAATATTTGATGACTGAGGTTATCGGGCGAATGAGTGATTGGAAGGAGTTACAGATGAAGCAAGGGAGGAGGCAGAGGGGGTCTTGGTGACTCGGAGGAACAGATGCCATCGCTGCAGCGTCCCCACTTGTTTGTCCTGCCGTTTCGAGCCTAAGTGATCTCTGAAGACTGGGCTGCGTGTCCACCGTGCTCATCTTCCTGTTCATCCTCCTCACTCACGGGCGCAGGTACTCAATTTGCCTCTGGCTGCGAACGCTGGGCTTCACCTTGAGGCAGGCACACAGTGGGCAGGGGCTGCGCCCCGGTTCCATCCCAGGAGGCCTCTTCAGTTACATTTCTCTTCCCGCTTGATGTCTTGGACTTGGATTTCTCGTGTCTCATAACTTCCATGGGGGTGCCCAGCTCCCGTCACACGTGCCATCTTTGACCTCGAGTGAGTTACTTGATGCCTGGGGGGAGGGGGCGGGTGGGGGGGGTGGGACAGTGCCTGGCCCTGCTGCCCCTGTGAGGACTTGAGTGCCACTTTCCAAGATTGGAAGTCAAGGTGATGGTGATGGTGATGATGGGAGGCTGCTGGCCCTTGCCCACAAAGTGTCAGGAGATGCACTGGGTCCACGGAGTTCATCTAATGAGAATCCTGCCAGGCTCAGCACAGACACTCACAGCTACTCTTTTGGCAGGATGAGAGCATCAGAGTTCTAGGTCATTGTGCCGGCAGCGATTGTCTGCTTTGGCTGCATGTCAAGTCATGAGGGAGCTTAAAACAATGTGCCCTGCAGGTGCCACTTCCACTGGTTTGGGGTAGGGCCCGGGACTCAGGAATTTCAAGTCTCCCAGAGAACTCTCTGGTTCAGTTTATTCTATCTCAGGAAAGGGGAAAAAATTACAGTCCGCGGTAGTCCACTCGCACTCATGTTTTTGTGGTTGTTAAGGTGCACAGATCGAAATGTTGTGATGAAGTTGGGTGTGGTGGCCACGCCTGTAATCCCAGCACTGAGGAACCTGAGGCAGGAGGATCAGTGGAAGTTTGAGGCCAGCCTGGGCTACATGGTGAGACCCTATCAAAATAATAAACAAACAAATAAAACAGATAAAAAGTTGGGATGAGTTAAAGTTGGGTTAGAATAAGCTCCATTAGGGACTAAGGATAAATGCCTCAAGGTCATCATCATGATGATGCTTTTGTTTTGCTTTGGTTTTGGTTTTTGGAGGCAGGGTCTTGCTATGATCCTAGGTTTGCCTTGAACTTCTGATACCCCTGCCTCAGCCTCCCGAGTGGTGGGACTCTAGGTGTTGCCACCATGCCCAGCTTCTGGTATGTTCTTCTGCATCCATCTGGCTGACCCCCTCACACATTCTCACCTCCTAGCTACCCAACTGTCCTGAGAATAATTGTTAGAAAAAAATAACAAATGCCCCAACCCTTCAATTTGCTACCACCTCCTCCTCCTCCTGGTGGAGTTGAGACGGGATCTCGCCATGTGGCCCAGGCTAGCCTTGAACTTGGGATCCGCCTGCCTCAACCTCCAGGGTGCTAGGATTACAGGTGTGGCCAGCACATTGGCTCCTCAGGCCAGGAAAGTTGCCTAAGACACAAGGTGTTTATTGGTGCCAAGCCCTGAAGCGGGCTGATCTGCCCCGAGGGGATGTGGCGTCCCCTGCCACCAACAGTGGATTCTATGAGGGGACGAGGCCCAGAGGTCAGAGTGCGGCCCCTCCTGCAGCCAGGAGCTGGCTGGGATCATTGACTTCCCAGAGGTCTTTTGAGAGACTGTCCCTCACCAGAATGTTAGCCGAGTAGAGATGCAGGGAACGGAACTTGGGGAACACAGGCCACCAGATGCCGGGTGAGGGAGGGCGCTGAGTGCTTGGGGGCCTGGGCCTGAGCTCTTTCACCCCTTTTCTGGAGTCCATTCAAGTTCTTATTTTTCCGTTATGGTTGTGCCTTGGGCCTGCTGTAGTTGACCTGAACACAGTTCATTTTCAGTGGTTTGTTTTACACTCTTTGATGGACTTGAAATATGGCTTGCTTTCCTTGGAGGCTTCGAGAACCTTCTAGTATCATTTTCTTGCTTTGAAGTAGATTTCTTTCTCTCCCTTCCTTCCTTCCTTCCTTTCTTTCTTTCTTTCTTTCTTTCTTTCTTTCTTTCTTTTTTTTTTCAGTACTGGAGGCTGAACCCAGAGCCTCATGCATAATCTGCAAGTGCTCTACTGAGCTTCATCCCCACCCCCCTTTTTATTTTTTAAATTGATACAGGGTCTTGCTAAGTTATGCAGGCTGCCTCTGGCCTCGAACCTTCAATCCTCCCGCCTCTGCCTCCTGAGTTGCTGGGATTATAGGCATGTGCCACTGCGCCCAGCTTTTAGGTGGATTTCTCTTCTGCCTGTGACACTATTCCAAGATGGGTTGGTTCTGACTAGTTCCGAGCAATAATGACTTTCGACTTCATACCAAATTCTGGGGCTTTCTAATCCTCAGGTGGGGGCGCAGTATTTCCAGGTGAGAATGACTAGGTAAGTTTCAGGTGGTGCAAGGCCAATACACGTCTCATCTTGAGCAAGCTCAGTCCTTGAATCAGGATCAAAGCGCAGGTCTGAATTTCAGTCAGTTTTTCTCTTCTGCCCAAGTTTTATCTCTTCTCTTCCACTGTTTCTTTTATAGGGGTTCAGCTGTTGCAAAAATAATTGGTAATAATGTCAAGAAGCTGCAGAAATTCGCCTCCACGGTCAAGATGTGGGTCTTTGAGGAAACGGTCAACGGGAGGAAGTTGACGGACATCATAAACAATGACCACGAGAATGTGAAGTACCTCCCTGGACACAAGCTGCCCGAGAACGTGGTAAGGCCTGGGACAAGGATCTCGAGGACCCGCACGGAGGGCCGTGCATCCTTTCCCCGGGCCCCTTTCCTGCCCGAGCATAGGGTGGTTCTGGTTCTTCTGACTCTGAAAATGGGCCTCCTGTTGATCAGCCAGGGCTGGGATGTAGCTCAGTTGGGAGAGTGCTGCTCCACACTCTCTGAGGATCTGGGTTCGATCCCCAGGACTGCACAGTCAGGAGAAGGACGTGACAATCCATTCCTAAACCCATCCCGAAACAATCAGCCATTGAAAACCCACAAGGGTCGCTATGCGTTGGACCTGACTCCAGGGCACCTACCATTAGTCATCCAGGGCTGCTATAAACAAAATGCCACAGACTGGATAGTTTAAACAACAGAAATTAATTTTCTTACAATTCTAGAGGCTGAAATTCTGAGATCTGCTGGGCGCCGTGGCGGACATCTATGATCCCAGAGACTCAGGAGGCAGAAGCTGGAGGATCACAGCTTTGAGGCCCGAGGCAGCTTTTGTGACTTAGTGAGACCCTGTCTCAAAATGAAAAATAAAAGAAAAGTAAGGGTGCTAGGCGTGGTGGCGCACGCCTGTAATCCCAGCGCCCCATAAGGCGGAGGCAGGAGGATCACAAGTTCGAGACCAGAGGCAGTCTGTGTAACTTAGCGAGACCCTGTCTCAAAGAGTCAAAATAAATGGGCTGAGGCCGCAGCTCAGTGGTCCAGCACTTGCAAAGCATGCAAGGGTGAGCCCCTGGGTTCAAACCCCAGTACCGCAAAAAAAAAAAAAAAAAAGAAAAGTAGGGGCTGGGGTGCAGCCCAGTGGTAGAGCATTTGCAAAGTATGTGAGAGGCCCTGGGTTCAACCCTCCAGTACCAAAAAAAAAAAAAAAAAGAAGTCACCTGAGATCAAAGTGTCATCAGGGTGACTCCTCTCTGTGACTTGTGGCCGGCCACCTTCTGCCTGCCTGCTCTCCTGGTCCTGCCCTGAACCTGTATCATATAGGTGCTGCAGTCATGTTGGCTTAGGGCCTGACCCGCGGACATTGTTTTGCATTAATTGTCTCCTTAAAGACTCTGTCACCAGATGCGGTTGTGTTTGGAGGCGGTGGAGGCTGGGACGACCTCCTGTGACATTGGGGCCCCCAGTGGAGTCCATAACAGGTTCCGCCTGGGCATTTGGAGCATGGGTCACCTCGGAGCTGGAGCTGGCAACTGCCTGCACATGTCCCCAGGTGGCTCTGCTGTACTCTTTCCAGGTGCAGGTGATTTTAGTCAGCTCTCCAGGGCGGCTTGTGCCCTGGTCTGTAATTAAATCAGCGTCAAGGCCAAGGTACGGATGGACGGACGTAGAAGGAAGCAGAAGCTTTTGAGCGTGATGCGGTGTGGGAGAGCAGAGCACCCGATACTGGCTGGCCTCGGTCTGTTGATTTGCAGGGGAAGAGGGAAGTGGGCGTGTGGGGAAAGGGTGTCCACCTGCCGCATGTCTGGTGGAGTCTGTGACACGCGTCCACCCCAGGCTCACCCCTTGGTGGCTTTCCATGACGGTCTATTTGAGAACCAGACACCATGGCTGCTGGATTCCAAAGGTGCGCCTGAGAAACATTTCCTTTGTTAGAGAAAGACTGTTGGCCATGTATATTCACTCACGCAGACTTCGTGGGCAGGTCTTGTGACCCTGGGCCTGTACAGCCATGCTGGGGACAGAGAGAGAAGGAAGGTCACGCTGCTTTCCTGGGGCTTCATTCACTTAGCACATACATTTCGGGGTCCATTGATGCTGTGGCATGTGTCCATCAATACTTTATCCCTATTTATGGCTGCATACTGCTCTGTGGTATGTGTCTTAGTCCGTTTTCTGTTGTATAACAGAGTACCACAGACTGGATCATTCACAAAGAAACAAAGTTTATTTAGCTTGTGGTTCTGGAGGCTGGGAAGCCCAGCGGCACAGTGGCAGCGACATGCCGTAGCCTGACCTGGCCAAAGGTGAAAGGGCACGAAGACCTTGAGTTCAAAGCCAGCCTGTGTTACACGGCAAGTTGCAGGTTCACTGGGACTACACAGCTAGACCCTATCTCAAAAACAAACAACAACAAAACCATAACTAAAGTGCACCGCCACACCCAGCTTGTATTTCAGGATCACTTACAACCGACATCCATAGAAAGGTGCTAGGCAGGAGGCTCACAAACTCAGCCAATATTTCCAAAGCCGAGTCTCCGTGGTTTTCAGAGCAGAAGATAGAGGGCATGCTTAGCAAAAGGTCTTATTCTGAGCACTGAGATTCGGGTTCCTTTGTTAGCGGAGGAGACCTCGTTCTGAGGCTGTAAGAGGAATGACGTTCCCTGGCTGCGCACTGCACGGTCTGAGGCTGCAAAAGGAATGACGTTCCCCGGCTGCGCACTGCACACTGCCCCAGTGCAGCCCAGGCTGCAGGCCACATTGTTTCTGTGGGTTCGGCCCTGAGGATTTCATCAGAGGTAATAGAAGGTCTTTGTGTGCTGTTGAGCCCCCAATTGTAGTGTCTTGAAGGTTCTGCCATCTGATTTTTCCATCAGGTTTTTCTTTGATTTATTTAAGAGGGCAATGCTAGAGACTGGAGGAAATCCTAACCAATTGGCAGCTTCCTTGAGAAAGTGTTTTAACAAGGGACGCAGTGACGTGCTGACTTCTTGAAGCATAAGGATTTAGAAATGGCAGGAGCATTTTGCTAGTGATAATCTCTTTCATTTGCTAAGGTCTTTGTAGTTTCACAACCCAGTCATTTATATCACGTATTTTGAAAGTGCTCTGTGAAGGATTTGAGTGGGAAGGTTTGTTTATTTATTTTTAAGTCCTAGGGGTGGAACCCAGGGCCTCACACAGACTAGGCAGGTGCTTTACTGCTCAGCTGCACCTCCAGCCCTTTTTTATTTATTTATTTATTTTTGAGAAAGGGTCTGGCTAAGTTATGCGGGCTGCCTCTGGGCTCAGATCTGGCTCCTCCTGCCACCTGAGTCCCTGGGGTGCCTGGCTGACTGTTTGATGCGACAGTTGGTTGACTTGAGCAACTTAAGGACCAGCCCTGGAATGAGGGAGGGGCCATTTTTATCCAAATTGCATGGTTAAAGGCAAGTGGTAGCTTTTTCTGCGTGTGTGTATACGTGGGCCTCATGCATACTATGCAAATATTCGACCACTAAGCTGCACCCACAGCCCATTTGTTACTTTTTGTCTTGAGACAAGGTCTCGCTAAGTTACTCAGCCTACCTCTGGCCTCAAATTTAGGATCGTCCTGCCTCAGTCTCCTGAGCTTCAAGATGACAGGCATGAGCTACGGCACCTGGCTTCAGGCAGCAGCTTTTAAAGGAAGAATAGGGGCTGGGTGTGGTGGTGAAGACTTTTAATCTTAGGACTCAGGAGGCAGAGACAGGAGGATCAAAAATTCAAGGCCAGACTGGACTACATGGTGAGATCCTGTCAAGAAAAGGAAGGAAGGCAGGCAGGCAGGCAGGCAGGCAGGCGAGGAGGGAAAGACGAATAGAACGAATTGCCAAAAGCTAACAGCGTGGTAGATTTTGACCCAGCCACATCAATAATTATGTTAAATGTGAACAGCTTAAACATACCAGCTGAAAGGCAGAGATTGTCATATGGATAAAAAAGCAAGCACCACAAGCCTGGTGTGGTAGCACTTGTAATCCTACCACTTGGGAGGCTGAGGCAGGAGCATCTTGAGTTCCAGGCAACCTGGGCTATACAGTGGAGCCCTGTCTCAAAAAACAAATAAACAACAACCAAAGGAAGTAGATGCCGGGGTCCTTCTGGGAAGTAGGGGCATGGGACCAGTACAAGCAGCACCTGGGGCAGTGCTCCCCACCCACTGAAGGGGTGAGGGACAAAGTGCTGAGGCTGACCTTGGCGCCCCTATTGATGCCTGCAGGTTGCGGTCCCAGACCTCAGCGAGGCAGTGCAGGACGCGGACCTCCTGGTGTTCGTCATCCCCCACCAGTTCATTCACAGGATCTGTGACGAGATCACGGGCAGGGTACCCAGCCAGGCCCTGGGCATCACCCTCATCAAGGTAGGCACAGCTGGCAGTGGTGGCAGGTATGGCTTTGGCTGTGTTTTTAACCATGCCGGGAAGGCCATAAAAAGCAGGTATTCCGTGAGTCTGTTAAGGCTTGGAGGGGCCGCCATGCCAACCGAGGCAGGGACGCATGTGGCTCCCCCATCATGCCCCCCACTTAGGGGCTTGGCCTGCACTGGACATCACCAGGGGTTTGCCTCAGCAGGGACATTTGTTGCCACCGCCTCGGGCTCCTGCTGTGTCCTTAAGTGGGAGTTTTAACCAGAAGTCCTCAGACCACCCCAAAGAGCCATGCACTTAACTGGGGGGCGGGAACAACTTCCATTTCTGTGCACTTTAACCTTGCCAGAACGCTCATAGAACGCTCATTCCTTTCATGTAGCCAACTTCCCAGGTGACGTGCATATGTTGTTTTAAGAGCATGGGATCCTGAAGATAAGTTGTAAACTTCCCCTCATCCCTTGGGAGGGGACCCCTGTCATGAATGGCTGGATGCCCCCCTCCTTGGAGAGGCTGCTCCAGAGTGCTCAGAGGTGAATGACAGGGAAGGAAAACTGGAATCCAAATGTCAACTAGCAATGAAAGGGTCAAACCCAGAAAGCAGGGCCTGAGGATGGGAGCACTCGGAGGTAGAGCCCTAACACCAAAGTTCACAGGCTTCACTTTCTCAGGAAGGGTCTAGTTCTTCCCAAAGAACATGGACGGCAAGTCTTACGATCACCAATCAATTCGTCTTCAGATGGAAACAAAGGAGTAACTGCCCCTTCCTTCTTACTGGGTCAGCACAAAAATACCCCCAAAGTGAAAACCAGCCCAGGGCACACAACCCACAGAGAAAAGACCAGAAAAACCCCAGGGAGATGACCCAATCCCACTGTGGAGGCCTCTTTCACTTGTTCTCTTAAATAGTAAAACTCCCTGGCTTTCATTTGCCTTTGTACTGCGTCTGTTATTCATGGGCTCCAAGCCCAGACTTTCAAAAGTCAGCATAATGTCATACCACTGTTTAGAGACACTTACATGCGATAAAAATGATAAAGCAAGAGAGCGATGCCCACAGCACTCAGGACAGTGACTTGGTGGGGAGAGGGAATGAAGGAGGAAGATGAACTTGGAGAGAGACACATGGGGGACGTAGGGGATTTTGATCGTGTTCTGTGTTGGGCTAATGTGAGGTGCTGGGGATAGATCACATTCTAGTTCTGCCCCTGAGTGGTGGGTACAGGTTCGTCTTGGTGTTTGCGTTTTATTATTTTTTGAAGAGTACACACATAGTATGTGAGGATTCTTTTGTGAGTTTTGAAGCTGTGGATCCCATTGGATATCTGAGTCTGGATTCCTTGCAGAGCAGTTGTCTTGTGGCTCTTTGATTCCGAGGTCTCCCCTAACTTGTTGATATCCTCCCAGGGCATAGACGAGGGCCCCGAGGGGCTCAGGCTCATTTCTGACATCATCCGTGAGAAGATGGGCATCGACATCAGTGTGCTGATGGGCGCCAACATAGCCAGCGAGGTGGCAGCAGAGAAGTTCTGCGAGACGACCATTGGTGAGGGCTGTGGCCGCCGTGCGTTTGGCGCCGGGGCAGTGCGTTTCTGTTCTGTTTGCTCCATCTCCCCTCCCCCTCCTCAGGTGCTTGGAATTGAACCCGGGGCCTCACACATGCTAGGCACGTGCTCTACCCCTGGCTCCACTCCCACCCCTTTCTGAGGTTTTCTTTTTCCTTTCCTTTTATTCATTTTCTTCTTTTTCTTTCTTTCTTCCTTTTTTTTTCAGTACTTGGAAGTTGAACCCAGGGCCCCACACATACTTTGCCAGTGTTCTACCACTGAGTCCACCCCCAGCCCAATTTTTACTTTTTATTTTGAGTCAGAGTCTTGCTGTGTTACACAGGCTGCCTCTGGCCTCAAACTCGGAATCCTCCTGCCTCTGTCTCCTGAGTGGCTGGGACACCAGGTGTACAACTATGCCTGGCTCTTCTTTTTGTTTTTTTGAGGCAGACTCTCACAGTGTATCCCAGGATGGACTGGAACTTGCTATGTAGACCAGGTTGGCCTCAAACTCATGTCAATCCTCCTACCTCAGCCTCCTGAGTGCTGGGACAGGTGTATACCACCAGGCCTGGCTTCATTTCTGGTATTTTCTGTAGTGGCTTTTCCCTCCCTGCTTAACATCCCTGTGGATGTGCAATGGGATAGGGATTTTAACAGGAGGCCATTGTGTGGCAATGAAGTGTTTCAGCCACCTCTAGAGTGAATGGAAAGCCAAGGAGACTGACTCACAATGGACCTGTGAGGAATCATCAGGTTAGACAGAGAAATGCCAGACCGTGGGTACCAAGAGGCTACACTCATGGTGAGGCCTCCTTGGCCTTAGAAACCTAGTTTCCTCTCCTTCTTTTGAGGCAGGGTTTTGCTGTGTTGCCTGGGCTAGCCTAAACTTGCGATCCTCCTGCCTCTGCCTCCCAGCTGCTGGGGTAGCAGACCTACTACACCCCCACGCCCAGCTTAGCTTTCATTTACTTAGCAGTGCCAACCTCTGGGTCCTTGTCCATCCTAATGAGGACTAAAAACTTGGTGGGAATGGTTCCCATTTTTGGGTGAATAAAGGAAGGCTCAGAGAAGGTGTTCTCAGGTACTTGTGTTAAAGGACTCATTATTGGAAAAGTAGTATCGCTGTGTTAGGAAACATTTTGCAAACACTGAAGTTTTACCACCGCTGCAGAGCTTTCTTCCCTTGTAATCATGCAGCTAATGTAAGGCATTCTCCATGACAGCCTCATAAGGTCAGCTTAGCCAGGAGAGGCCAGGGTCTCTGGAGGGAGACGGGGACGTGGGAAATGCAGCTCCAGAGTCTCATATTGGTCCATACATAAGGCATTTATAGTCTTATGACATTTTCCTTTCCCTTCTTTCCTTCCTTTTTCCCTTTCCTCCCTCTTTTCCTTCCTTCCTTCTCGCCTTTTCTCTCTTTTTTTTCCTTCCTTTCTTAACAGGATCTCACTATGTTGCCCATGCTAGCCTCAAGCTGGCAATTTTGCCTCAGCCTCCAGAATGCTGGAATTACTGGTGTGCACTTGGCCTTATTTTTAAATATATAGGTATTTTACTGTATGACTTTGTTTAATATTATTTGTGTGTGTGTGTGTGTGTGTGTGTGTGTGTGTGTGTGTGTATAGAGATAGATATCCTATTTTTTCTATTTTTCCAAATTTGTAATTCATGTTTATAGTCACATACTGTTTTATAATTGCTTTATTCATTTAATATGTAACAAACAATTTTTAAAATCTATTAACATACATCTTCATAGCTATGTAATATTCTCCTGACAATTCCGTACAGTTAGATGCCTAAAACTTTTTTGTTGAGGAATAATTTTTAGACAGTATAGAGATACCTAGCCAATATGATGAAATATAGGAGCTGGGCATGATGGTTCACACCTGTAATCCCACTTGGGGAGGCTGAGGCAGAAGGATCGATGCAAGTCTGAGGCCAGCCTGGTCTACATAGCAAGTTCCAGGCCAGCCTGGGCTACACAATGAAACCCTGTCTCAAAAAAAAAAAAAAAAAAAAAAGTATAAGGAACTTCAAACGTTCCTTCTGAGGGTTTGGTAATAGATTAACACAAGCAATAGAATACAGATTTGTTGAACATGCACATATGCCAGGCCAGGCTTGCTCTGCACTCATAATTCCAGCACTTAGGCTGAGGCAGAGGGTCCAGATGTTGCAGCTTAAATACTGTCTTCACAAGGGCGAGGGAAGAGCCAGCACTTTCAGAGAGGGAGTAGGTGATCTGTAGGAAAGAAAATGAGCCTGGAGGGGGGCCGGTGGCCTGGGGCAGGGCTCCTCTGGTCTCTGGTGGGCTGATTTTCAGTCTCTTCCTCGGGGTGGAGCTTAATCTTGCCTGGTCGGTGACATTTCAGTAAGAAGATTTGGCGGAAGATCTTTAGGTAGATGGAGAACTTCAGAGAAAGCTGTTCCTGGCATTGGCTTCTCCCCAGGGACCCTTAGTTTTAAGTCCAAAGTGGAATATTTTAGGGAATCGTTTTCTGAGCCCCAACAGAAGAAACTAAGAAAATGGCCTGTTCACCTGTCTTAGTTGACGTTTACAAAGGTGATACAGGCACAGTAAAAAACTAAAATTTTAAAAATTGAAATAGTATCAGAAAGTGGAAAGTAAGAATTAAGATTGCGACTTTCGGCTGGGGATGTAGCTCGGTGGTCGAGCACTTGGTTAGCAAGCACATGGCACGGGGTTCAATGGCAGCACTAAGTAAATAAATAATAAATAAAAGGAAGAAACAAGGAAAAGATTGTGGTTTCTCATGCAGTTCCCTCCTCCTGGCGGGAGTTATAATCAGCAGTTTCTCCTACTCAAGTACTAACCAAGCCTGACCCTGCTCAGCTTCTGAGATCAGCCAGGATCGGCCACATTCAGGGAGAGGACCGGAGATAGACAGTTGGCAGATTCTAAATACCCTTTGAGAAAAGAGTTTAATGGTGTACATGTGCTAGTACCTAACAGGATAATATATGGTACTTGTTAGTACTAGGCCTGCAGCTGTAGCACTGTGGCGTCCCGTCCCATCAGTTCTCGGAAGCTAAGCAGGGTCGGGCCTGGTTAGTACTTGGATGGGAGACCTTCTCGGAACACCAGGTGCTGTAGGCTTGGGAGAAGGACCTGGCAACCCACTCCCAAAAAACAATCAGCCATTGAAAACCCTATGAACAGCAGAGAAGCACTGACAATAGTGTTTCGCCTGTTGTGCATAGGGTCGCTATGAGTCAGAGACTGACTCGACAGCACCTAACAACAGCAGCATAAGTACTAATATATGTGCATCCCTTTCATCCTTTCTCAATTCATTCTTTTATCCGTTTGCAGTTTCAGTATAGCTTGTGAAATGATTACTGTTTTTTTCCCAGAAAGATTAACTGGTTGTTCCAACTCAATCCTATTTGCCAGTAATCCTTTCCCATTTGGTTGGAAATGACTGTTCATTCATTCCATAAGGTTGAGGATTAATCTCCAGTCCCTGATTTAAACCTTGATCTCCCTGCACATTCAGGCCAGGATGCTTACCTGCTCTAGCCTGTGTATAGTAAGGCACATTTGGCATTTTGGTTTGCAAAGACAGCCATTACGGCTCTCCCTCTGACCACAATCTCCTGTCTGTGGGTCGAACGTGGTTGGCACTGGTGATCTGAGTTAAATTGAGGAAAATGTTGAGTGTGAGATAGAACAGGAAGGTGATATTTTAGAAATTATTTGATGTGACCTGAATTTAATCATGAGGAGATACCAGGCAGGCCCAAAGCAAGGGCCATGTTACAGAACAGCTGGCCAGTGCTCTTCACTGTCAGAGTCATAGGAGTTGAGGAGAGGCTGATGGAGCTTTCCTGGTGAACAGTGACCGGAGACCTGGCTGCTGCGTGTGGTGCTGCATCCTGGGTGAGGAGGGAAGGTTCTGTGAAGGACAGTATTGGGGTGGTTGGTGGGACTTGAATATGGATTGTATGTTAGATAAGTTATTGCTGTTGTTAGGTGCTGTCAAGTCTGGTCCGACTCATAGTGACCAGTGTACAGCAGAACAAAACACTCCCCGACACTGTGCCATGCACTTGATCTTTTTTTAGGTTAGAGCTCATTGTTGTAGCCATTGTGTTTCTTCTCATTCTGAGTCATGCCACTTTAGCAAAAGCTTTACTCCATTCCTGTCATTAAGGTTGACTCTATTTTGAGGAGGTAACTCTTCATCGGTCATTTCTTAGATACCTTGCAGCCTGGGGGGCTCATTTTCTGGCACTATATTTGACAATGATTCTCTGCTATTCATAGGGTTTTTAGTGGCTAATTGTTTCAAGAGTGGGTTTCTAGGTCCTTCTCTCTAGTCTGTCTGAGTGTGGAAGCTCAGCTGAAGCCTGTCTACCATGGATGGCCCTGCTGGGGTTTGAAATATTGGTGGCTTAGCTTTCAGCATCACAGCAACCTACAAGCCCCCACAGCATGACAAGCTGACAGACACATGAGGTTGTTAGATAATGGTATCCTGTATTAGATAATGGAATTTCCTGTATTTGATCATTGTACTGTGGTCATCCAGAGTCCTTTCTTTTTCCTTTTTTTTTTTTTTTTTTGTTGTTGTTGTTGATGGTGGGGATGGAACCCAGGGCCTTGTGCACGCTAGGTAAGCGCTCTACCACAGAGCTATACTGCCAGCCCCCAGATCTTTATTGATGACATTAGGGACCAGCTAATTTTTAAATTAATTCATTCATTCATTTGAGGTACTAGGAGACTGAACCAGGGCCTCACACATCCTTCGCAAGTGCTCTGCCACTGAGCTGCACCCCAGCCCCACTTTTGTATTTTAAATTGAGACAGGGTCTCACTAAGTTACACAGGCTGCCTCTGTCCTCAAGCCTACGATCCTCCTGCCTCCACCTCCTTGTCACCGGGATGACAGGAGTGCACCACCGTTCTCAGCTGGACCAGCTAATTTTTGGTTGTGGACAACACAGGAATCTTGGCCAGCTGTGTCTTCTGTGGAGGAAGAAGAAAAATGGCAGTGTTCTGAGCACCTTTTAGAAATGCTGACGCATTGAGCGCTGGTGCCCCCTGGTGGCGAGAGCTGCCTTCCTTCTCAGAGTTTATTGCCGAATCTTCAGTCAGTCCACAGATACCTTTCAAAGCCTATCGTGATCAGACATGGTGTTAAATGTCTACCGAAGCCCCTTCCTTGCAGGGCTTCCAATTGAACAAATATGGAATCAGAGACTGAAATATTGGTTTGGAAGGAGTTTTATTAAATAGATCAATTAAACTTTGGTGTGAGGGAAAAGGGATTTTCCTGTCTGGGTTTACATGGAGTTTGAAACCCCTTCACGTGGCTCTTGGGCACTGCCTGCATTGTACTGGTGGCAGGTCCTTGCTTGCTAGCACTCTTTTTTTGTTTGTTTTTTGTTTGTTTGTTTGTCTTCAGTACTGGTAAGTTGAACCCAGGGCCTCACACATGCTTTGCAAGTTCTCTACCACTGAGCTGCACCTCTAGCCAATTTTTATTTTTTACTTTAAGTCAGGGTCTCCCTAAGTTAGGCCTCTGGACTTGAACCTGTGATCCTCTTGCTTTGTCCTCCCAAGTCATTGGGATCACAGATGTGTGCCACTATGCCCGGGTCACGGCACTGCTTTTGACTGATGTGGTAACAAAGCAGTGCTTTCTTACACATGATTTGAAATGATAATAAACATCCCTGGGTGGCTGCAGTGTGCAGGCAAGCTTGGGAACAGCTGGCCCCCACCTTGAGGCAGGCAGGGCCCCAGCGCTGCAGTCCTCAGTGACTTTTGCCATCCCAGTGTGG
The DNA here is from genome assembly GCA_007922755.1 of Pedetes capensis. Classification (NCBI taxonomy): domain Eukaryota; kingdom Metazoa; phylum Chordata; class Mammalia; order Rodentia; family Pedetidae; genus Pedetes; species Pedetes capensis. The sequence continues at coordinate 40,933 of VMDO01003016.1, forward strand.
AGCCGTCCCTTGGAAGCCAGGACTTGGCTGGAAAGTGGCCGGATCCCAATTTGAGGGCCTGGCTGGAGGGTGGATTCGGTCAGCTCCACTCAACTCAAACTTGCTGTTCTCCTGCCTCCCATTCCCAGGTGCCAGGATTACAGCTGTGCACTGCCACGCCTGGCTGGTTTTTGCTTTTTAATTGAAAGTCTCCATAACAAAAAGAGAATAAAGGCAAGAACTATGTGAAAACCACTGAGCATTTAGCACATTCCAGACGCTGTCCCAAAGGAGAGGGATACGGCAGTGGCAAAAATAAGTCCTCTTTGGCTGCATCCCCATCTCCCAGAATTTAGAGAAAGCAGATTGTAAACCCCACATTAATGTTATATTCCCAATTTTGAGACAATCTATATTCATAGCCATAAGTTAAAGATGTCAGATTTACATTTGCCAAATTAAAGACGTACGTCAAATTATAAATGATCATCTCTTGAATTAGGGGATAGCTCTGTTTTCTATTTTAGCTATTGTGCATTTTTTGAAACTTTTTTTTTGTGACAAATGTGGTTCTTTTGTAATAAGAGAAAGTTTGTTTTAACCTTGATAGGAAAAATCTGGGAGGGGGACCGAGAGTCGAGGTTCACGTGACAAGGAGAACCTCACTGGCTCCCAGGTTTTGGTACCAAAATAATAGGAAAAAATCTGAGAAGAGGAGGGGGTACACAGACACAAGGAAATCCGGTAACCTGTAGAGGAACGTGTTTGTTTGGGGAAGGGGATAAGAGGGGGGGCTGAGGAAGGGAAAAGGGGCCGCTTCTGGTAGCAGTGTTGGAAGGGAAGGAGACAGGACTGGTGCAAAAAGCTGTTTGAAGTTGGGGCTTATATAGAACTGGCAAAGCCTTTGTCTTCACATTAGTGGGCGACGTTTCCTTGCAGGGAGGAGGGAGTGTGTTTGGAAGGCTACGATCTGTGGAATGTTTGATCTCTGGGGGCTAGTTGGCCTTTCCATATTTGGTCAGTTTTCACAGGACCGTGGAGCTCTGTCAGGGGAGGAGCCCTTTGTCACCTCAAACCTCTTTGGTGACTGCTATTAATTTCTCTTTTTCTGACCTTCCTGTAGGCAGCAAAGTCATGCAGAACGGCCTTCTCTTCAAGGAGCTCCTGCAGACCCCCAACTTCCGCATCACGGTGGTGGACGATGCTGACACGGTGGAGCTGTGTGGCGCTCTCAAGGTAAAGCCAGCTCAGCCTGCACAGCCGCTCACTGTGCTCTGCACTCACGCCAGGGAGCAGGGAACCCGGTTGTCTCCCTCCCCTGAGGGCGGAGCTAATTCATATTTCATGATGTGCTTTTGCTTTTAAATATGGGAGAATTTCGAGGCTTTGTTCTTGGTTTCCCTAGGGTTTTACCCTTGAGCAGCTGATCCCATTCACTCTTGTTTCCTGCATGAGCAGCAAAAGGAATAATTTGTTCCCCTTGGATTCAGCTGCTCTGTGATTTTGGTTGATTGTTCTTTCTTTTCTTTTCTTTCTCTTTTGCCTCTTCTTTTTTTTTTTCCCCCCATTACTTGGGAGTTGAACCCAGGGCACTGCGCATACTTTACAAATGTTCTGCCACTGGGCTGTTCTCCCTCCAGCCCATTTTATTTTGAGTCAGGGTCTCACTGACTTATACAGGCTGCGTCTGGCCTCAAACTTGGAATTCTCTTGCCTCCGCCTCCGGAGTCACAGGGGTGACAGGCCTGTGGCACCTTGCCCAGCTGGTTGTTCCTTTTCAAGGAAAAAATTGCCTCCTGCTGACAAGAGGTTTTTCTAAGAATAGTTTATCTAGAGGGAAAAGATCTGATTAAAGAAGCAGGCTTGATTGGCCAGCAGCTGGGGAGTGTCAGGCAAAATCACAACAAATTTAGTTAGAGGCTGATTGGCCTGTATTTAATTTGTGCATAGGAGCCTGCATTCTGCAAAAGAGAGGAGTCAGGGGCAAGGGCCAAATGTGGGTTTTGTGAGGTGAAAATAAAGAAATGGAACAGTAGGAAAAACCCCAGGTTACTTCCCCTCAGGATCAGAGCAGAGGGAACTTCCTTATTCTCACTCAGGAAGAGTGGACTCTCCTTCCAGGAAAAGTTGGGCTGCTTTGGAATCCAGTTGTTTCCTTAGCAGTTCACTGTGGTGATGTGGCACTTGGCATGAGTGACTGACTCCATTCTGGTTGGTCTGGTCTGTGGGGCCTAATGCAGCAGTGCTGTCCAAAATGATGTTGTTTGTTGGTAGGTACCATCAAGTGGAATCCAACTCCTAGCAACCCTATGCTACCCAGCATGGTGCCATGCACACAGTCTTTTTATGTTTCAGCCTATTGTCCTTTAGAGTCATGCTGTATCAGCAAAAGGGAGTCCCAGAAGCTTTACTCCATTCCTGTCATTGAGGGCCACTCTATTCTGAAGAGGCAACTCTTGCCCAGTCCTCCACTTGAATGCCTTCCAGCCTGGGGGGCTCATTTGCTGGCACTATATTTGACTGTGCTTCTCTGCTATTCATAGGGTTTTCAATGGCTAGTTGTTTTGAAAGTGGGCTACCAGGTCCTTCTCCCTACTCTATCTTAGTCTGGAAGCTCAGCTGAAACATGTCCACCGTGGGTAGCCCTGCTGGTATCTGGAATATCATTTGCAGAGCTTTCAGCATCACAGCAACACACAAGCCCCCCAGCATGACACACGGACAGACCCATGGGGATCCAAAACAGTGGCCTACTATAATTAAGTAATAGGAAGTGAAAGGGGCAGGCTGCAACAGTCACCTGATCCCACCCCATCCCTGGGGGGTTGGGTGGCTTTCAGTGCCTTATACAAAAGAAGAAAAAAAAAAAAAAGAGCCAGTTGCTGTGGCCCGTACCTGTAATCCCAGGGGCTCGGGAGGTGGAGGCAGGAGGACCGCAAGTTCGAGACCAGAGGCAGTCTACGTAATTTAGTGAAACCCTGTCTCAAAAAGTAAAAAAGTGGCCTGAGAGTGCAGCTCAGTGGTCCAGCACTTGCAAAGCATGCAAGCGCGAGGCCCTGGATTCAACTCTCAGTACCACAAAAAAAAAAAAAAAAGAAAGAAAGAAAGAAAAGAAGGAAAACTAAAGACTTCTTTCTCAGTGTGGACACCCTATTTGCTTCAGCTCTGGGTTCTTTTTGTAGTAAAAAGCTGCTTGGGAGCTTCTCCAGCCATTGACCACCTAGGGAAGTGAGTTGGGCAATCTGGCCTTTGTCAGGGGAGACTTGCCAGGGTTAAGAACGAGCTGGGAATCCCACAGCCCAAGGAATGCCTGCTCACTCTTTCTCACTACTTGTGCATCTTTTTCCTAGTTGGAACTTAAAACCACTTTCTGGAATTAATATTGTGCATATATGTGTGGTCATGATATACAATGAGCATTGAAAAAGTTATAGCCAATTAAAGGCATGGGCGGCCAGGCAGTGCATGTCCATATTTTTAAACGTGTGTGGGGCATTCTTAGCTTTATACCCAGGCCCTGTTATACATTTAAGACGCTGGCTTAGGCTGCTTTGTTTATTTTTGTTGAGATTTTTATGTAGTTTTAATAGTCCTCCATTAAACTCCTGGCCACTTGACAGCAGGGGTATCACCAATGCCTAATTGCTCGGCACTGAGCAGAGCTGCTTAAGTGACAGGCTGTTTTGGGTGGTCAATGGAGTCGCTGTGAAATCCTGCTCAGAATAAAGGGTGCTGGGTGAGAAGAGTCTAGACTGGGGGTTCTGGAAAAGCTTCTGCTAATGAGAGCCCACGCTGCTCTTGTGTTGGGACTCAGAATGGCTTTTCATTCCTCTTGGCAGGAGGCCTGTGAGTGGATCTGTGCCTGCTACCAGGACTGAGGGTGATTAGAGGGGTGATGGCCCTTTAATATTCTTCCCCCAGCAGCTATCCCTGGAATGAGATCGGTTTCCATTACCACTACAGCCTGCGACAGAGCTGGGGGTTTTAAAATCTGAGAAGCAGGCATTTTGACTGGTGCTGAGTCCAACCATTAAATCACACAGATAAGGAAATCGATGTCCACAGACTTGAGGGTCGCAGATATTGGCTCAGTGGGAGAGTCAGCCCGGGTTTTGAGAATCCTAGTCAAGTGTGCTTGGGTTGCTATGTACAGCCTTCCTCTTTGGTTTGTGTCCAGGCCCTGAGCAAAATGAAGCCCTCCCTCCCCAGGGCTGCCCACACATTTCTCTTTGTTTGTTTGATTTTGCTTTTGAGACAGGGTCTTGCTAGGTAGCTACACCAGCCTTGAACTCACTGTGTAGCCGAGGCTGGCCTTGAACTCCGTTCTCCTGCCTTGGCCTCTCTGGTACTGGGATTACAGGTGTGTCTCATTGCATAAATACTGGTTTTGCTGCCCCTCCATTATAAAAATAGTCACAGCCATCGTGTTTCTTACAACGGAAACCTTCTAGGAAGTGTGCACGTGTGTGGATCCGTTTTTAAAAAAACAAAACAAAACCAGGAGGTCCCTAGAACTCACTGTGTAGCACAGGCTGGCCTTAAAGTCACATTGATGGATCCTCCTGCCACAGCCTCCTGAGTGCTGGGATGACAGGCGTGCCCACCACGTCCCACTTATATGTCCTTTTTCTAAACACCTAGATCCCACTTGCCCAAGCCATTCTACATGTTCTACTTTTTCACATTAATAACCTTTTAGTCACTTTCTCCACACTAGCTGATAAAAAACGTCCGCAGTCTTTTTTGTATTCAAAAGCATGAGGGCATTTGACTGATGAGGAAGGAAACAGGGCAGCTCCTTACAAGGATCGGACCCAAAGAAGATTCAGAGGAATGATGCACGGTCACGTGGTGCATCTTACCACCTTCACAACGTCCTTTACCTCTCGGTTACACTAATCTTTCAACCAGTAAGGGACATTCTTTTTAAGAATTAAGTTTATTTAAATGTAATCCACATAAATAGCCCCTATTTAAAGTCTATAATACAGTGGGTTTTGATATAATATTCTGTCAAAAGACATGTTCTTGCAAGGTGCCTTCACATCAGGTCTGACTCCTAGTGACCCTATGTACAACAGAACAAGACGCTTTCTGAGCCTGTGCCATGCCCAGCACTATGTCAGTGCTTCTCTGCTATTCATAGGGTTCTCAATAGCTGATTATTTCAGAAGTGGGCTGCTAGGTCCTTTTTCCTTTGTCTGGAAGCCCAGCTGAAACCTGTCCACTATGAGTGGCCCTGCTGGTATCGGAAAAACCGGTAGCATAGCTTTCAGCGTCAGAGCAACTCGTGGGCCCCCACAGCACGACAAGCTGACAGACACATGGGGGCTGTACTGGCTAGAGCAGATATACAGCATCACATTATTACAGAAATGCTGTTTGCTCATTGCTGCTCTACTGAAGGCAGCTTCAGATCCTGGTGTCCAGCTTGGTCGTCCAGGCGTGGGCCTGACCTAGGCCACTGTCTTACCCAGGGCCCAACCTACAGGCATTCTGTGCCTTTCCTGAACCCACCTCCATGTCATGCCCTCTGGCCAGTGCATTAGAGCCGGCCCTGGAGGCATTTGCTGGAAGAGAGGGCACGCTGACCTGTGTTTCATGGGATAGTTCTTCCTAGGTGGTGAGAATTGCAGCAGGTGTTTATGTTTTTGTGGGGCGGGGAGAGGAACTGAGCCCTGAGCAACCCACCCAATACAGAATTGCAGATCATACTGCAGGACGGGTGATCACCTCTGAGTGTTGCCATAACCCCAGAAATGGGGACGAGCTTAAACACGTCTGTGCTCTGAAAATCATGGTATTTTTAGCTGCAGATGGTTTAAAGCAGATTTAAATGCACAGTGGATAATGATAATTTTCACAGCTGAGCGGGCTCAGAGGACGTCTCCAGCACCATTGAGACACGCTCTGACTGGCTCGGGGTGTTTATTTTTCCTTTGACAGTGGTAAGTGGTGGAGAGCGAGCTGGAAGAGTTCAAGATCCATCATAGGATGATTAAACTGGGTAGGGGTCCAGGGTCCTATTGGAACAGTTACCCTAGCAAAGGGAAGCGAAGATTGTGGAAGGTGGGGTGGGGAGGAGAGTCAATGTGGAGGCAGAGGGGAGAGGACAATCTCAGTGTAAACAGTGCAGCTTCGTGAGTACATGGGAAAAGTGGGGGAACATAACCCAAATATGCATGAGTTTTGCTCTCTATTAGTCAAAAAGTTCCATAAACCTCGTAAGTTGATAAAAGTGTAACCAAAAGTGATGTAATAGTTGCATAATGGAAAAAGCCAATGCTGTGTTACTCTGTATCCCACCAACATTTACCAATAAAGGGAGGGAAAGAAAAGAAAAAAGAGAGTTACCCTGCAGTGGGTCCTGTGCTGCCCCAGATGGGGAGGTCAGGTGTCTCAAAGGCGCTGCAAGGTGGTCCAGATCCTTGTGCCCTGCAGTGAAGGGTTGTGGAGGGACCAAGAAGCTTCGTGGCCTGTACGGACCATTATACCCTGTCGCATCTGTGGGAACGGCACAGAAGCAAACATGGACGTTATTTCAATGAGTGGGTATGGCTGGGCTCCCTCAAGGTGACACAAATGGGCAGTTGGCCCTTAGGTTGCCATCCCCTGTACTTGGTTATCACCTTCTGAAAAGGCGGGGTCTGTGTCTAATTTGTCTTGCATGTGACAGAGGTCGTGCAGAGAGTGAGCACTCTGTAAATATTCACGCCGGAGACCAGTAAATGAAACAAAAGGCTAAAATCTAAGTGCACAAATGCTACCTAATAACTCAGTCTTTCCATCCTAGGCCAGGCCCAAGAGAGTTTCCTACACATAATCCCCAAAGGATATGTCCCGGGTGTCCACGGTGGCACCGTTTGTAATGCCCCACACTGAAGCTTACATCAAAACCAATTGGCAGAAGACTAGGTAGATCGGAATACTACACAGCAATTAAAATAACCATGCTATATATAAAAATATGGATGAATCTTACAAACAGGATGTTGAATTGAGACAGGCTTGAGACATGAAAGATTGCATGCTGCATTTCTCCATCAGTAGGAGTTGAGAACAGGTCAAATGAGCTCAAGGTGGGAGAGGCAAGGCCAGGGGTGGCCTTTGGTGGGGGAGGGAGTTGGGAGGGGCCGAGGGTCTTTATGGGGTACAAGTTGCACTCTGTTTCTAGATCAGCCTATATACTCAGGATTTGTATACTTTGCTGTAGGGCTGTTACCGTGGAATAAAACATTCAGTTTTAGTTTGTTGTTGTTAGGGGCTGTCCAGTCGAGTTGGACCCCTAGTGGCCCTCCGTAGGTCTTCAGTGGCTGATTGTTTCAGGATTGCTCTGGGAAACAACCTGGAAGGCAAAGTTGTTCCTCCAAACAGTTTAACCAAGGACCACTGTCAGCCCTTCTGGTCCTGAGGCTCTGGGGAGGGGCCAGGGTGCCTGGCCCCATCCTGAGCACCCAGCGCTCTGTCTTTGTCATCTCTGCAGAACATCGTTGCCGTGGGAGCTGGGTTCTGCGACGGCCTCCGCTGCGGAGACAACACCAAGGCTGCTGTCATCCGCCTGGGCCTCATGGAAATGATCGCCTTTGCCAGGATCTTCTGCAAGGGCCAGGTGTCCACAGCCACCTTCCTGGAGAGCTGTGGGGTGGCCGATCTGATCACCACCTGCTACGGAGGACGAAACCGCAGGGTGGCCGAGGCCTTCGCCAGGACCGGGCAGGTAGCCCCTGGCCTGCCCCTGCTGCCCCTATCCTACGCCCCCACTGGGGTTGGGGTTGCACTGCGCCCCTGCCCTTGTGGGCACACGTGGGCACCTCCAGTCATTCTGTTTAACTCGGCTCCCTCTGCTTGGCTGCTCTGGCCCTTAAGTGCCACTGTCTTTCCTTGGCTTGTGGCCAGGCGTCACAGATCCCCCTTACCTTGAAGTCAGTGGCTCTCTAGTCCTTACTGATGATTTTCTTATCTTACTCTTTGCTTTTAAGACCATTGAAGAATTGGAGAAGGAAATGTTGAATGGCCAGAAGCTCCAAGGACCGCAGACCTCTGCCGAGGTGTACCGAATCCTCAAACAGAAGGGGCTCACTGACAAGTAAGTTACCAGCACTGCGACAAGATCCTCATGCCGGCCAGCCTCAGGCAGAGGGGCAGCTGTTGGCCAGGTATTCCAAACACTTCATCGGATGGGTTCAGCCCTTGGTTATAGGAAGAGCTATGGTGGGAAACATCTACCCACCCTGAAATGCACGTTTGCACAAAACCAGGTTCAACTTCCATGAGCAGGTCTTGATTCTGTAACACGTTACAAAATAGGAAGTTTTATTTTTTATTTTTTGCACTACTGAAGGACTGAACACAAGGTCTCATGCATGCTTGGCAAGTGCTCAACCGCTGAGCTGCACCCCCAGTTCGTTGGTTATTTTTTATTTTGAGACCAGGTCTCTCTAAGTTACACAGGCTGCCTCTGCCCTCAAACCTGCCATCCTTGTGCCTCCACCTCCAGGGCAGCTGGGATGACAGGCATGTGCCACTACTCTCAGCCAAAGTATGAAGTTTTAGAATCTAGTTGGTCCTACAGGATATTAGGGAAGACCCACATGCCATAAATTTTGAAGTTTTCAAAAATTATTCGTATTTGTTTCTATAAAAAGGTACAATCATACCAATAAAACATCAGTTCAGAAGACAGAAGGACAGTCTGTCCTGGGCTCCTGCCATTGGAAGGGAGCTGTGCTAAGGCAGGGTGCACAGCCTTGGGGTCTCTTCGCTGTGTGGTTGGCTGGATGCTGACTGGCTGGTCCACCCTCTCCACAACTCCAGGCCGGGATGGGTGAACTGATCGGTTGCTGATTCCTGGGCCAGCTCACAGCACCACATGTACCACCAGCCTCACCAAGGCCACTGCCTGGCCCTCCTGCCACACGGCGTTTACCTTGCTGGGTTGCTGGGCCTCTCCTTCCATTGCGATGCCACCTGCACCACCTTCCTCAGCCTTGGTCCAGCTCCAGCCAGGCTTCCTGCCAGGACTCATATTATGTCAGCATTGTCTGGATGCCCCCTTCATGTGCACCCAGGACTGCTTCATATCCGGTCTTCAGATCGTTCAGCCACAGTACCTGGCCCAGCATGGAAGACCTGTGAGACCACATTATAAATATCGGCTGGGCAGGCCACACGCGGGTCTCCATCGCTTCTTTTCTTCGTCCTCCTTGGGCTTTTACAGCCCTTTGAAAATGTAAAAGTCAGTCTTAGAGTGCAGGCAGAACAAAGAAGGTGCTTTGCTGACTCTAGGTTTAGACAATGTAGTTGGACTTATTATATGTTGTTGTTGGGTGCCATGGAGTCGGGTCTGACTCACAGCGACCCTACGTACAACAGAACGAAACTCTCCCTGATACTGTGCTATGCCTGGTATTATGTCAGTGCTTCTCTGCTATTCATAGGGTTTTCAATGGCTGATTGTTTTGGGAGTGGATTGCCACATCCTTCTCCCATTTTGGCAGTGCTGGGGATTGAACCCAGGTTTTCAGAGAGCACAGAGCAGTGCTCTACCAACTGAGCTACACCACAGCCCAGAGCTATTATATAGACTTATTATTTTACTATTATTATTCAGACTTGGAGGGGAGGAAAATAGGAGACACACAGACCATCACCCAGCACGGTGTAGATTTGACCCCCCCCCCCCAGGCCTAGGCGCCCCCTTGGTTTCTAGGGCCAACTAGCCTTTTGCATACATAGTAGGTAGTGAGTGCCCTGTACCCCATCCCTGGCTTTTCTTCTCTTTAGGGTTTGCTTTGAAGGCTGTTCCATGTTTGCACACACAGATCTCTTCTTTAATAGCTACAGGACATTCCTCCAGGAGCCAAAACCATGGTTTATTTGCCCGATTTCTTCTCAATAGGTATTCATTCTTTCAGGATGAGGGTTTTTTTTTTTTTTTTTTTTTTTTTTTTTTTTTTTTTTTTTTTTTTTTTTTTTTTTTTTTTTTTTTTTTTTTTTTTTTTTACTTTCAGCAGACTTTTTAAAAAGAATGTTATTTAATTGACACACATTATAATGAATTTCATTCCAGGGTTATTCTACAGTTGTTATCATCCACTTTCCCTTGTTCTCACCCTCCTTATTCCCCCATGTTGATCCCTAAATGCCGCCTTCCAATGTTTTTTTATCCAACACTACCCATATATTTGTTATAGAATAATGTGATCTGTGGGCAGCAGTTTTTTTGTTTTGGTTCAGTTTTTTGCTATTTTTCTATATTCGACTCCAGTCATTCTACTTGGTAGTCGCTAAAACTACTGAACTTACCCCATACACAAGACTAAACATATACATTTATACAGGTAAATAGATGATAAAATAATGGCTTATGTAGGACTTCCCTTTGTACAAGAGTTAGTTAGTAAACTAGTGTAAAAAGCACAGGGAAATAAGGATATACTGAGCAGATTGATTCACACACCACCACAGTAAAACTTTAGATACGGCATAATTAGCGATAAGGCCATCATACTAATATTCATACACAATAAAAAGTCTGAAATGGCCGTGCCTCAGCAGTCTTCAAGTGTAAATATCCTGTCCGGATTTGCACAAATTCCATTGGGATGGATTGTTCCATTAGTCTTGAAGGGTTAAAGCTTTGGGGGGTTCTGCCATCATAAGTTCGCTGTCTTAGCTCTCTGGTGAGTCCAGGTGTCTGCCTTAGCTTGCTAGGCAGTCACAGCTGACATTATCCTCTCACAGTCCCCAAGCCTGCAAGTCCAAGATCAAGATGGCGGCAGGGTTGGCTGCTGAGACCTCTGTCCTTGGCTTCCAGAGGCCGTCTTCCTGCTGTGTGGTCACGTCACCTTCCATCTGTACGCATCTGTGTGCAGATGTCCTCTTAGAAGAACACCGGTGACACTGGGGAGGGGCCTCACTGTGACCTCTAACGGCCTCTCCAAACCCAGCTTCAGCGTGCAGCACCGGCTTAGGCCCACAGCGATGAGCTGATGGGGTGCAGGGCGCAGGGCGGCTGGACCCCTTCCCTCTCCACATGGCCTGCAGCCAGCCGAGGCTGGAACCCCTGAAGCGCCATGTGAGCAGACAGACTCAGCCCTTTGCTCATGCAGCTTGCAGCCTGGGACCCAGCCTGTGGTCATACATTGGCCCATCACACAGAGGAGCAGGCAGCGCCCGAGGGTGTGTGAAACTTGTCTAGAGTCAAGAGGCCGTGGAGTCAGATTTCATGGAGTCTCCCAGAAAGCACCCCAGCAGTCCTTCTCTTAACCACCTGCCGTGGAGCCTATCATCCTGGCCACCTGGGGGGCATAGGTAGGAGGACGGCGAGTTTGAGGCCAGAGGCAGCCTGCACAACTTAGCGGGACTCTGACTCAAAAAGTAAAAGAGAGGCTGGGGGTGTGGCTTCATGGGGGAGCACCTGCCTAGCATATGTGAGGCCTTGGGGCCAACCTGCAGGTATCGCAAAACAGCAACAAAAATGGCACCCCCTGAGGGCAGCTTCTCACAAAGGCTCGGGGTGTCTGAGTACTGTCTGCCCACCTCAGATGAAAAATGCCATCACAGGATTCTGTCTCGGTGATTTTCCAGGTGGACTCTGAGGCTCTGCTGATTCTGTCAGACTCACCTGGGGCTATGCGTGCGTGCATGTGTGTGTGTATCTTTAAAAGCCTCATTGAAACTGGTTATCTCTAGTGATTTTTGCCATTAGAGAAAATTTGCTGACCAGCTGTAGGTGGGATAATGTTATCTCTTCTGCGCCTTGGTACCCTCATCCGTTTCCTACACTCACTCTGCATGCTCCCATCTCGGAAAGAAGGCAGGGTAAATCAAGCTTCCGCCAGGGGAGTGGGGCTTGCTCATCACTGGCCTTGACTCTGGTTCTCGGCGAGCTCCAGGACTGGATTATTTATGGCAATGTGTGGGCTGCTCCTTTGTCAACTTCCAATGGTCCTTTTTGGAGAAAGGAAGCCATACCTCCTTGTACTTTTCTCTACAGAACCCCAGGCTTATTCCACACTGGCCATGAGCCTGAGCTGTGCTCTTTCTGCATGTGGGCACCATTGGCCCCAAAAGGATGACCCTGTAACCAGCTAGTCCACAGTGCACTCCAAGTGTGTTATGCAGAGGATGGTCTGGAGGGTCCAAGGTCTTACCATAGCAGTGCAGGAGCTCTGCCCTCTGCAGACCAAACAGTAAAGCCGTGTGGGGAGTGGTCATTGTGTCTTCCAAAGTCACATTCTAAGCCGTAGCATGTTAGGCAGGACAGAGAAACGAGTCTGTTCCAGGAAGGTAACCGGGTGGCCTAACTTGTCCTCATGCTTTCCGCCCTCCCAGGTTTCCGCTGTTCACTGCTGTGTACCAGATCTGCTATGAAGGCAAGCCTGTCTCCGAGATGCTGTCCTGTCTCCAGAGCCATCCAGAGCACATCTGAAGGGGATCGTGGCACCAGCCAGGGAGAGTTCTGCCTCTTGCACTTTGGCCTCATGTGGACACCAGCCCTGGCAGCCAGATGCTCGCCTGACCGAGCACCCCGTTGCGGTCATGTATGAATTGTTACCAGCTCGGAGCTGAGTCGCAAGAGGCAGCTTGTTGCTAAACACACGTGAATGTGTGCATCCCTTTCATTCTGTGGTCGGCTCTATGAACCAAAATTATGTGTCTTTTTCAATGATCACATCTGAAATTTCCCTACTGTGGGAGCCTATAGAAAGTTGGAACTATCTCCACTAAATTTTTCAGATATAATTCATATGAATCTGAGTGGAGGGAGGCATTATTTCTTATTTTTTTAGTGATAAACTTAACTCATATTGAAAGGATAGGGGTAATGAGGGAGTGAGTGTTTCAAGGCCACCGTCTTTAACTTTTGAACATTTATCTCAAAGCCAGAATAATGAACAACTTTGATTGTGCGTTCTTTTTTTTTTTAACAATTAGTTGTTTTTAATTAAATAATCTACTTACATGTTTTCCTTTTGCTGAAATCTTCTAGATTTTTAACCTCCTTTCTCTTCATTAACTTTAAGAATGTGCTTTTGCATTGACGGCAGAGGACACATGAGATTTTTCCTGCTGTGGGTGATGCTTTGTGAGGGGGACTTTTCTGCAGGGGGTTCTCTGGGCCCACTGGTACCCTGGAGGAGGGTGCTGCGTTCTCCTGAGAGATTCAGGGCTGTGCCTGTTCACCTGGTCATTGGAGATGGGGCCAGGAGCACAGCGCAGCAATTCCCTCCCGAGAGTTGGTTGTGCAAAGACCACGTGCAGCCTTTCCGAAGGTGTAGCAGGGCCTTCTCTGCCGAGATGTTGTGACTCCAGGCCAAGGGTGGGTCTCAGTCTACAGCCTCAGCTTCACTCTTAGAAATGCAGCTTCCCAGGCCTCTGAAGGGGCCCATGTTTCAGCACACCTACTGTGTGCTTCTAATACTCCGTGCAATTTGAGGACCACCATGTTAGGAAATTGACTTTAGCATGGCATCCCTCAGGCTGGGTTCTGTGGGAAGCAAGTGTCCCAGGATGCAGGAGTTGTTCATTAAGTGACTTGGGGTGAAGCCGCCTCTGTTCAGCCCTCAGAAAGGTGCAAACTGAATGCTGGGATGTCCTCAGGACCTGTGTACCTAACCCAGCAGGCCCCAGACCCGCTGGGCTAGGGAGGTGGTGTTGGCAAGGACACCAGCCAGAGTTCCCAGGGAGCACTTCTCTAGGTCAAGGACACATCTGTGCCTCTCACATAGCCCCCTTCACTCTGCAGGAAATGGGGATGAGTACTGCCCTGTGCCGGTCGGCTCTGAGTTCTCAGTGTGGGTCTGCTGTGAGTCCCGGGTGAAGCTTTAAGGTGACACACTGTCAGGTGCAGCTGAGTAGACGTCAGCCTCACCAAAACGCACGTGAGAGGACAGAAGTGATTTTAATTCTCAAATTAGAACCTTGTAGAGTGAGGTTGGCTTCCGAATAACCAGTTACCTTGCATCACATTCCACAGGGATTAAAAGAACCTACAAATGTTTTTTTTATATAATGGTGTTTCCATGCATTTTTAGTTACTTTGTGAGATTTTTGACTTCTCTCCTGTGTTTGGGAGGTTTGGGGTTTTTGTTTTTTGTTTTTTGTTTTTTGTTTTCCTCCTCTATTACTGAAATGATTGTAGAATAGATTTTTATGGGAATTTTAAACTGTCTAAATCACTGTTGGGGAATTTTAAAGGCGCATACCCAGAAGCCCACAAAAGCACAGAAAAGGCCACGTTTCCGTGGTATTAGTGACACTGTTAAGTCAATCCAGTTTTGCTTGGCTCCTGATAAATCTTTCTTAAAGTTTGTACATAGATAACAAAGAGTTACTTTTTAAGATTTAAAAAGGGCTGTGAGCTACTCAGTGGATGGTAAGCAGGACAGCAAGGAATCAGGATTCCCTGTGTTCTGTACCCTCACCTGCCCGCCCAGCTTCCTGCTGGGTTTTATGAACACCCTCTTCCTTCCTCGAAGCCTGCTAATTGTATGTCTTGAACGTACTTAACAAATGCCATAAGTTTATGCTCTGCTAACTATAGATATTTATTACTCTATGAGTCATCGATTTTTTGTGAGCTCCTGTGGTCTATCATTGCTTTTAGTTCCTGTTTCTTACTAATTATGGTACTAGGCAGGGGGCCACCTACATCAGGAACGAACTTTGTACTATTTCAGCCAATCTGTGAATGTAAAACTACACTGTTGCCTTGCTTATTCCACTCTACTGCAGTGTGGAGCAGACCTCTGTCTTGAAGGCTGCCCTGGGAGATAGAGCTGAGCTAACTAACCTTCTGAGACTTTCTGGTTTTTCACTTTAACTCTGACATAGCCCACGGCATCGGCAGAAGGAGGGTGTTGTGAGGTGCTGATGTCTGAGGGGAATTTAAATTTTTCCATGACTTCTGACTTCCTAATCTTTTACTTACATGTGCACTCTGTTTACATAAAGACTACAGGTGGATATATAATTTAAAAGCATCTAACTCCCCTAAAACGTGCTATGGGTCCTATTTTTCTTTTTTATCAGGTTAATCAATAGTTTTATTCAGGTCAGCTCGTTTCCTTTTTAAATTCTGAATTGTGTTACATTACCAATATTAAAGGCATGTTCTAAAGGAAAGTCTTGGTCTCTAATCCCACCCCCCCCCCACGCATGTCTCTTTCCATTGCTTGCTGATTGGTTTTGGGTTCTTCCCCCTCCCCCAACTTTGTTGCTCAGTCTGGTCTTGAACTCCTCGACTCAAGTGATCCTCCCACCTCCACCTCCCAAGGGCTTGGGGCCACCACACCTGATTTGCTGATATTTTCTCGTCATTGTAATTTCAAATGGAGACTGCCAGTTCCACTCAGACAGTGAAGTCCCACTTTGCTCCCCTGAAATCCTCATACCCACTAGGGGGCACTCTGCATGAATGCTGTTTCCCTTGGAAAAAAGGATTATTCCTGTGACCTGGTCTGGTTTTTAGGACACACATTTCCTGTGAACTATGCTGAGTCTGTGCTCGGAAGTCATCCCAGTGTCGAGGTTTTATTGTGACTTCTTTTCTGGTACTGGGGATTGAACCCAGGGGTTCCAGGTGCTCTCCTGCTGAGCTGCACCCCAGCTCCACGCATGGTGTCCCTCCCCCCTGCTTTTTAAAAATATTTTTATTTTGAGACAAGGAGTGCTTACAGTGAGGATGGAAACATCTAATTATTAACACTAATATTGATTTTAATGATCTATTAACATCACTGCACGTCCAGGCCCCTGCAAGAGAGGTTAGTCCCCCTGACCTGTCTCAGAAAGAAACACAGGGACATGGGATGTGGCAAACTTCAATCACAGCATCCATTCTTTGTCCCTCCCCTAATCCATGCCTGTCCCACGAGACTTAGATCTAGGCAGGTGTAGACATAGTCTTGGGAAAGCGTTGGGGTGCTGGGCATGAGTGATACCTAGCCTTTATTTATCAATGACTTTCCTCTGTGCCTTTACTCTCTTCAGCCTCATTTCTAGAAAAGAAAATATGAATCAGGTTTTAACTTTTTGTTACACATGTTGTTGATGTTGTTGTTAGGTGCCCTGGAGTTGGTGTCCAACTCACAGTGACTCTATGTATAACAGGCAAAACAGTATTATCAGTGCTTCTCTGCTATTCATAGGGTTTTCAATGGCTGATTGTTTCTGGGAGTGGGTTGCAGGGTCCTTCTCTCAATTTATTGCATATAGTAGCTCAAATTCATTTTTACCTGCTAACTTTCCAATACATGAATAAACCCCAATATAATTATCCATTTCCCTATTGATAGGATTTGAGTTATTTGAAGTGTTTTACTAATCTTGAAAAAAAAAGGAAAAATATTCCTATGCGTCTCTTGTGTACCTGTTATGTTCTTGTTAGGTGCTGTCGAGTCGGACCAACTCGGAGCAACCCTATGTGCAACAGAATGAAAGAGGCACTATATCTGACAGTGCTTCTCTGCTATCCAGAGGGTTTTTGATGGCTGATTGTTTCAGGAGTGGGCTGCCATGTCCTTCTCCCATTTCTGTGGTGCTGGGGATCGAACCCAGGGCCTCAGAGTGTGCAGAGCAAGCACTCTACCTACTAAGCTAAACCCCAGCCCAGGTGCATGGGTGGGGCTTTCTCCCTGGTCTGTACTAGGAAGGTATTGGATACCATACATCCTTAAATTTACCAGAATAAGCCCCAAATGGTGGCACACGCCTATAATCCCAGCAACTCGGGAGGCAGGGGCAGAAGGATTGCA
The DNA here is from genome assembly GCA_007922755.1 of Pedetes capensis. Lineage (NCBI taxonomy): Eukaryota > Metazoa > Chordata > Mammalia > Rodentia > Pedetidae > Pedetes > Pedetes capensis. The sequence goes on from VMDO01003016.1 coordinate 57,672, forward strand.
GGCTCAATGCCAGAGGCAGCCGGTGTAATTTAGTGAGTCTGTGACTCAAGTTAAAAAAGGGTTGAGGGTGCAGTCCAGTGGTAGAGCACTCACAAAATATGTGCAAGGCTCTGCACTCAACCCCCAAGTACCACAAAAAAAGAGTTACCAAAATATTGCTACATTGCTTTCCAGAGATTTTGGACTAAATAATACTCCATTATGCCACACTTTGTTTATCTACTCATCAGTTTGCAGAAAGATCTAACTGAAATGAGAAACTTTTTTTTTTTTCTTCAGTATTGGAGGGTTGAACCCCGAGCCTGGCACACGCTCGGCAAGTGCTCCACCATTCTGCAGCTCCCTCAGCTCCCCGAGTTATTTATGTTTTATTTTGTGTCAGGCTCTCTCCAACTGCACAGTCCACCTCTGGCCTCAAACTTGCGATTGTCCCACCTTAGCCTCCCAAGTTGCTGGGCTGCCAGGCTGTGCCATGGCTCCGGGCTTCCAGGTGGCATGGTTTGTGGAGGCTATGGAAACTTTCAGAGGCAAGATGTAACTTTGCAGAAGTGCATCACTGGGGCCCTCCTGTGGAAGTTTTTGCCGGCAGGTGAGGTCACTCTGCTCTCTGCGTCTGACCCACGCTGCCTCTATGGGCGGCAATCCTCTAACCAGGAGATCCCAATAAATCTCACCCTGCATAAATTCTGGTCAGTTTCTCTATCCTAGAGAAGTCCCAGTTGACCAACACATCCTGCCTCAGGCTCCCCAGGGCTGGGGATACAGACATGGGCTGGTATGCCTGGCTAGGAAAAGGGATTTTTTTGTTTGTTGGTTTTTCAAGTACTAGGGGGTTGAACCCAAAGCATCGCACATACTTTGAAGTACTCTACCACTAGGCTGCACCCCCAGCCCGTTTTATACTTTTTGTCTTGAGATAGGGTTTAGCTAAGTCACACAGGCTGCCTCTGGCCTCAAAGCTGCAGTCCTCCTGCTTCAGCCTCCTGAATCACTGGGATTACAAGCATGTGCCACAGCACCTGGCTAGGAAAAGGGTTTTGACCACAGTGATCCAAAGGCGTTGAGCTGGACTCTACAGTGTCTGCTGTTCAGTCCCCAGAACTGAAGTGGGGACAGAGATCCTGCCATCTTAAGCAAAGCCTGTGCCTCCTCTGGAGTGCCAGCATGTGGCAGCCTGGCAGATAAGCAGATGTGATCCTGCCACACCTCCGCCTTCCCCAGAGTGGACCCTGAGCTGTAAGTGGACCCCAGGTGATGCCAGGCTGCTCCACCGTGGGGGTCCCTGCCTTCCAGCACCATTGCTGACGCCAGCCCAGATGGAAGTCACCTGCGAGGCCAACGGGCACCTTCCCAAGGCTCTGGCTTCACTGCTCTCAGCTGGGCCTTGGGCTCGGCCTGTTTTCTAGCCTTCCCAGGTGACTCCTCTGAGCAGCCAGGCCTGAGCACGCCTGACACGAACTTCTTTTTTGAGCAGTCACAGTGCATTTCCTTAAAGCCTTGTCATTTAGGAATATTTTGTCTGTACCTTTTAAGCCACCAGATTTGCAATTTTTTTGAAGAATCAGAACTGACTACCTGACTCTCTGGGAAGGGCCCACTGTCCCTTTTGTGAGGAATCGGAGTCTGGCCGTCAGGTGGCAACACCTTCTCTCCCTGAACAGCCTCTCTGAGCCGGTGCTCAGCACTCTGGCCACACGGACATCTGTTTGCAAGAGAACACGGCAGACGCACTGGAAGGGCGTTTTGCCATGGCTGGGGGAGGTCTATTTTCAGTGTCCAGTTTACAAACTTGCTCTGCAGAGAGACTAGGATGCTAAGCAGTGTTTACACAAAACAGCCCCTTCCCTGCTCCCGCCAAAAGCTAAATACAGAAAGAACATCCATCGCGGGAGGGATACCAGGGCTTGGCTTTTTATACAAACCCCACCCTACCTGATCCCAGTTAAGAAAGCTGTGGAACCCGGTCCCCTCCCTTCTTGTCTCTCCCAGGATTTCCTTCCCTGAACTGACTTCCCGTCACGTGTCTGGGTCCCCTGTCCTGGGCTGGGATCTTACAGCAAGAGCTGCAATAGCCATCTCCAGGGCGGCGGCCTCAGACACCCCGAGCCTGTGTGGCCAGGACTTGGGGAAGGGAGTGACCGCTAAGAATCAGAGGCCCAGAGGGCCCTGAAATCCACACTGCAGGCCGCGCACAGGTGTCCAGTGGCCTCCTGGGCTCTCGCCTCGAAAGCCGAGTTGCTGAGCTGGTAACCTGATCGATTGCTCTTGCACCGGGCCAAGGAGCCCTGCTTTATTTTCCAGCGACCAAGTGCTCACTCTGTCGGGTTAGTGGCACACACCGCCTCCCAAATCTGGACCATTTCCCTGGGTCTGAGAGCAGAGGTCCCCAACGTGGGCAGGCCTGGTGGGTGACTCCACTGGCCAGTGTCCAGCCCACCAGTGACCCAGCAGTTCCCGACCAGCAGCAGCAGAGGGCAGGTTCCTACTGAGCCTCCTGGTTCCAGGCCTTCCTGACCACCGCGCGGCTCTGCACCTGTGCCACACACCTGTGCCCCACCCAAGCAAACTGCAACCAGCCTCTCAGCTGCTCCTTGCCTGCTCCCCTACCCTGCCTTCTAGATTTTTCTTAAACTGGCCCTATTCTTGTTTATTTATTTAGCAGTACTAGGGGATCAAACTCAGGGCCTCCCACATCCTTTGCAAGTGAGCTGCATCCCTAGCTGCTTTTTTGATTTTTACCTTGAGACAGGGTCTCACTAAATTACACAGGCTGCCTCTGGCCTCGAACCCATGATCCTCCTGCCTCCGCTTCCCAAGTCGCTGGGATGACAGGTATGAGCTTCCATGCCCGTTTTTTTTTTTTTTTTTTCATTTTCCATTAAACCAAGAGCATTTACCATAGTATTAAAACAGCCTTAGAAAATGTACTTAATCATTGTAAGTTGATGGCATTTTTAGTGTTTTAATTTTGGGATGTATGACCTAATTATATCCCTTGAGTATATTGCTAGTGGTAGAATTATAGAATCTAAAGGGTGTATATTTAAGGTGCTTAATAAATAAGACCAAACTGCCTCCCAAGCATGTAGGTGCACTCAGTTTACTGCCATCTAGTTGACATTGAATGATGGCCTGAAAAAGTTAAACTTTGTCCAATTAGTATATGAAAGTGGCATCTTGGTATTTCAATATGTATTTAATTGTCAGTGAATTGGAGATTCAAAGATAGGAGCAGTTAGAAAAGGAAGACATGTACTTTTAAGAAACAAGACCCTCTAAAGGATTGCTCATCAAATAAAAAGCACAGCAAGTCATTAAGGCCAAACGCTGCAAAATTACTAAGGTTATTGAATTTACAGTTGTTGAGTTCATGACAAAACCAACAATTTTCTTACAGGGTTACCATTTCTGTGCAGGTTAAGGCTCGTGTTCAGACAGCAGCATTGCAGAAGTCAGGGATAAGGCTGCTTGCGTTAATTAGTCAGCAACTTGCAGGAAGTGCCCAGGAGTTCTTGAGTTTAGGGGCTAGAATTAGAGAGGGTTCAAAGTGTCTGTTTCCCTCTACCCATAGGCCTTAAAGGAGACAAAGCTCAGTTTTGCATGCATAAGGCTTTTCTTGTATAGAAGGAATAGTGAATTTATTTTTGTTTTTGTTTTGAGGCAGGATCTCTCTGTGCTGCCCAAGCTGTATTCGAACTCTTGATCCTCCTGCCTCAGCCTCCCTAGAGCTGTAGGCATGTACCACCATGCCCATCGGGTGTATTTCTTCTTAAATGTGTATCTTTTCCTCTGCTTGACTTGCTTATTGGATTTTACCTTGTATATGGTTAAAATACTTTGTCTCATGTTGCAAGGAAAATATCCCTGTCATTTGCCTTTTGATTTGATTTACAATATTTTATTTATTTTTGATACTTGGGGTTTGAACTTAGGGCCTTGCACATATTTGCAAGTGCTATGCTACTTGACTGTACCCTAGCACATTTTTTATTTTTTATTTTGACACAGGATCTCTCTAAGTTATGCAGGTTGCTTCTATCCTGGAGCCTGGGATCCTCCAGCCTCCACCTCCCGAGTCGCAGGGATTATAGGCATGAGTCACCATGCCAGGCTGGTTTATGATGTTTTTATCATAGTAACACTTTTATTTTCATGTAGTCAGATCCACCAATTATTTTCTTTATTATTGTTTTGTTAGTATATAACTTAATGGGCTTCATTATGACATTTCCATACATGCATATTAGTAAACACTGCTCATGTTCACCTCCCCAAGTATTTTCTTTATAATCTCTATTTTGGTGTCATTCTGACTCCTTTAATATTGTTTATGGGAAGCCCACATACTGGGAGAAAATATTTTTAAATCATATAACTGTTAAGGAATTAATATCCAGAATATATAAAGAACTCCTACAACTCAACAACACTTGGCCCAGGGAAATTCCTGAGTGCAGGAAAACAGAGAAGGCTGGCGATACTGTGTATTTTTTATTTGTTTCAGAAAAGGTCTCTCTCTGTAGCCCAGGATGGCCTCAAACTTGAGATACTCCTGCCTCAGACTCCTGAGTGCTGGGATCACAGGCATGTACCACCATGTCTCTCTGTGTTTTTGATTTTGAGGAAGTTCTATTTATCTTTTTCTTTTGTTGCCTGTGTTTTTGACATATCTGAGAAACCACTGCCTAATCCAAGGTCATGAATATTTAAGCCCTGGTGTTTTTCACAGAGTTTTGTAGTTTAGCTCTGACATTTTGGTATTTGATCCATTTTAAGTGGAGCTGGGCGTGAGGTAAGGATCCAGTTCTTTTGCAGGTGGATATCTAGTTGTCCTGGCACCGTTGATTGCAGAGACTTTTCCCCACCAACTGGTGTTGGCACCCTTGCTGAGGATATAGATGGCTGAGCTTATTTCTGGACTCCCAGCCCCATTTCCTTAATTTATATGTCTTTCCTTACAGTAATACCACACTGTCTTGATTTATGGCAAGTTTTGAAAGAAGGAAATGTGAGTCTTCCAATTTAGTTCTTCCTTTTCAAGATTGCTACAGGTCTCTTGGGTTATTGTTTGTTTGTTTGTTTGATTGTTTTATTTTTCTTGAAGTAGAGTCTCTCTGAATAGCCCAGGCTGGCCTGGAACTCACTGTGTAGAACAGGCTGGCCTCCAACTCAGGTTGATCCTCGTACCTCAGCCTCACTGAGTGAAGAGATTACTGGCGTGCATCACCACACCCAGGCATCATATTTTTTATTAGTAATTTTTTCAGTTAGGGTACAAATTAGGTTTTACTATGACATTTCCCACCTGCAGCTGTAGCCCTGTGGCATCTGATCCTGTCAGATCTTGGAAGATAGGCAGGGTCGGGCCTGGTTAGTCCTTGGGTGGGAGAAGGACCAGGCAACCCACTCCCAAAAATCAATCTGCCATTGAAAACCCTGTGAACAGCAGAAAAGCACTGACAATAGTGTTTCCCCTATTGTACGCAGGGTTGCTATGAATCAGATACCGACTCAACCGCACCTAACAAAAACAGCGTGACATTTCCATCGATACGTATCATTGTAGATTGCTCATGTTTACTCCACTCCTCCTGATCTCCTTCCTTCCTGCAAATGGTCCCCTCAAATTTTTAGGACATATTTTTAGGGTTTCTCATTCCTGTTGATCTTGTTTTAATTTTTAAAAGCTAATCTTAAAAATTAATTTTAAAATAGTATACATTTATTACACACAACAGGATGTTTTCAAATAGATATACGTTGTGGACTCACTAAACTGAACTAAGTAGCCTAACCCACTGGTTTTCCTTTCTTTTTGAGTTTGGGTCTCACTGTGTAGCCTAGGCTGGATTTAAGCTTGCAATCCTCCAGCCGCAGCCTCCTGAGTAGCTGGGATTATAGGCATCTGCCACTGCACCCAACCCTGTCCATTTGATTTTTAAGATCAGTTTGTCAATTTCTATTTAAAAAAAAAAAAAAAAACTAGCTGGACTTTTGATCAGGACTGCATGTCTATCGATCAACTTGGGGACTAATGCTACCTTAACAATATTAAGTCATCCAATCCAGGGACATAGGATGTCTTTCTATATGCTTAGGTCTCCATTAATTTTGCTCAGCAGTGTTTTAGCATTTGAGTATAGTAGTCCTACCCTTGTTGAATTTATCCAAAATTATTCTTTTTTTTTATACTATAATAAAGGAATTTTAAAACTAATTTCATTTTAACATTTCTAATTGCTTAATATGTAGAAGTATAATTGATTTTGCATATTGACTATATCCTACAACTTTGCTGACTTATCAGTTCTAATAATTTTTTAGTGACTATGATTTTTATTTCTACAAAGTCATGTCAGTTGCAAATAGATGACATGGAGTTTACGTCTGTCTTTCCAGTTTGGATGCCTTTCATTTTGTTATCTTGCCTAATTAGCTTGTCAGTTGGTTGAATTTTGAAGGGAAGTGGTGGAAGCAGACATTCTTATTTTGTCCCTGCTTTAGGAAGAAAATTCGTCTTTCATCGTTAAATATGACATTAGCTGGAGGTGTTTTGTCGATGTCCTTTTATCAGGTTTAGAGGGTCCCTTCTAGTCTTAGTTGTTGTTTTTTTTAAATCGTGGAAGGATGTTAGATTTTGTCAAATGCTTTTATGTGTGCCATTCTAGTTTAAATAAGCTAAATTCAGAGCAGCAAATGGTATTGATAGACCAAACACATTTACACTTAGTGGTAATGAGATTGAAAATAAGTTTTCCTTTAAAGCACTATTTAAATACATCACATACACTTGGAACGTTATTTCCAACAGCAGTCAACAGCATCTTATAACAATCCTAAGAACTTATGGTGCCAATAATTTAGCTGTAACATAAAAGCCTGCCTTTAAGGCCATATTTACGTCCACTCAAAAGTCCTGTCTTTTAATTTATATAAGAAATACCGTCATTGGGTACATTACACTTGAGGATGTATATAGCACAATCAAAGAAAACAAATTTGGTAATATAGGTATTCCCCAAACACAGTTTTATAGCTACTGAGCATGAGGTTTGAGGTTTGGCAAACATAATGACAGTATCTTTTATAAACCAGAATTACCAGAGGAAAATTGTTAGGGGTCGAGTCGGTATCTGACTCATAGCAACCCTGTGTACAACAGGGAAAGCACTACTGTCAGTGCTTCTCTGCTATTCATAGGGTTTTCAATGGTGGATTGATTTTTGGGAGTGGGTTGCTGGGTCCTTCTCCCAAGTCTCCAGCACCTGGTGTTCCCTGGCAGTCTCCCATCCAAGTACTAACCAGGCCCAACCCTGCTTACCTTCTGATATCTGACAGGATCGGACACTGTAGTGCTATGGCTGCAGGCAGAGGAAAATAGCAAGTCAAAAAAATTGAATATAAAAAAAATATCAATTTATTCAAGAACTATTTACTGAAGGTCACCGGTTAGTCAGGGCCAGTTGGGGCATTGAGTGTATAGTGCTGGAGACTACTTGTTTTTTTTCTTCACATTTTGATGTCTAGAAATAGAGAGAGAGCTCATTGTGTCCCAAAAGCCCTGCTGGCCAAGTTTTCTCCCATATGCAGAATCTAGATATATATATATATATATATATATATGACATGAACGCAGAAGGAGGCCATCCGGGGGAGAAAAGACAGCAGCAGGAGCGGGGAGCAGGGCCACGGCAGGGGAGTGGGGGACTGGAGATGAGCAATGTATAAGGGTATGCATATACAGAAATGTCATAATGAACCCCGTTATTTTGCACACTATCTTTAAAAAATACCAATTAAAAAACCGTGCGCAATTAATGTATGTAACTTGTGAAGAACTGGTATTCAAATGAACACTATGTGAAAGGCACTTTTTTTTTTCTTTTTTTTTTTTCTTTTTTTGCGGTACTAGGGGTTGAACCCAGGGCCTCGTGCTTACATGCTATGCAAATGCTGGACCACTGAACTGCACCCCCAGACCTTTTTTCTTTTTTTTTTACTTTACTTTTGGGGACAGGGTCTCGCTAATTTACGCAGACTTCCTCTGGTCTGGAATTTGCGATCCTCCTGGCGCTGCCTCCCAAGCCGCTGGGATTACAGGCGTGCACCACCACGCCCAGCTGTTTTTCATTTTTTTGAAACAGGGTCTCACTCTGTGGCCCAGGCTGGTCTGCAACTCAGGATTTTCCTCCCTCAGCCTCCCGAGTTCTGGGATGACAGGCACGTGCCACCACACCCGGCTGAAACACACTTTTTAAAAGTAAGGTTTTCTAGTATAACTTCTGGAAGTTGTATTGGCACTTGGGTGTATTGGGAAGGTTAAAGATAATTTGTTCTTTGAACAAGCATGCCATAGATATATTTGTTTAATAGCAAAAGTTAATAAGCCAGCTCTAATGGAGCAATTGTTTAAAAGTTCCTATCTAAATCTCTTCTTTTTCACCCATTGCTATTCCCAGGGCTGTTAAAATTATAATCATGGATGTTTCTCTGCCTGGAGGAATAAATTAACTTTGCATGTAATTCCCCCAAAGACCCACATGACAAGTGATTCTGTTTTACACTTTTTTTTCCAGTGGCAATAAGGAGCGCAAAACATATCTGAAGCCACACCTTACTGTGGTCTATAATGTCAAACAACTTGAAATTTCCTTGCTTAGCTATTTCCACTCCAAAAAGCAAAGGAGGAACTTGGAAGCAGGTAAGGTAAATGTTCTGTGTACATCTTTAAAGGTTGCACTTGTGGACAAATTTGCTTGTTTTCCCAAGCTGGCTGCGTGGGGTCAGGTGGGCACCACACTGTGCAGAGGCGCTCAGTGGGAGCAAAGTCTTGTTTGCTGTCCAAACAGGCCGGATCAGCAGGGCAGGTCTGAAATGAGACTTGCATGTGTGTAGCAGGTACCTGAGCAGTTGCTGCACTGGGAAAGGCACAGGGACACGTGTTATGTGACCCGTTGACTGTGAACTTTTCTTGGGTGGACCCAAGTCCAGGTGGCATCAGGAAATGTGGTTCAGGTCTTCTCTTTGAGCACTGCCCCAGCCAGGTTGCTCTTGCATCTATAAATTGAAGATTCCTAATCCTCACCTACTCCTCAGCCTCCACATAAACTGATGCTCTTTCAAGCTTCACGAGATAGGGTCAGGACAGTAAGTGACAAAGTAGACGGCAGGAGGTCACCAAAGAGGAAATGCTCTAATCCCCACGTGGCTATGCTGGGCTCTGCCCTAGCCTGGGTGCCCACAGGGCTGGCTGCCTTTGGGATATTCACAGGCACAGAGATTCAAGGTAATAACACAAGGCCTCAGAAGTCACCTGCGACACTACCTCACTTCCCAACAAATAATGATTATCATCCAAACAATAATTATGACTACTACTAATATATTTTTTATGAGGTGGGATTTAGCTCAGTTGGTAGAGCACTGTGCTGCAGTCTCTGAGGTCCTGAGTTCAATTCCCAGCACTGCAAAAATGGGAGAAGGACCTGGCAATCCACTCCCAAGGCAATCCCGAAATAGCCATTGAAAACCCTATGAGGGTTGCTATGAGTCGGATACCGACTCAATGGCACCTAACAATAACAACTAATATATTTTAGAAGCTAGATCCAGGTTTTGTAGCTTTAGGAGCTTTTGCAGTTTTGAGGGCCCTTTCTAAGAAAGAGAATACACATGGATGTGGTGGTGCATGCTTTTCATCCCAGCAGCTTGGGAGCAGGAGGCAGGAGGATGGCAGGTTCGAGGTCAGAAGCAGCCTGCGTAATTTAACAAGACCCTGTCTCAAGATAAATAATCTGAAAAATGGGCTGGGGTGCAGCCCAGTGGTAGAGCACTTGCCTATGGGTTCAACCCCCAGGTACCACATAAAGAAAGAAGGAAGGAAGGAAGGAAAAAAGGTAGGAAGGAAAGAAAGGAAGAAAGGAAGGAAGGAAGGAAGAAAGAAAAGAAAGAAAAATGAAAAGAAAAAGAAAAGGAAGAACTGAGTTGAAGTCCTTCTGGAAAACTATTTGGAAAAAGGAAATAAATATGGGCAGTTTTCCCACTTGAAAGATGGTGATTTCCAGAGTTCAGATTGAGGTCCCTCTGCCCCTGCCCCTCAGTGGCCCAGTCTGAGAGAAGCTTTCTCCTAAGAAGCCACTTGGCATCAATGGAGTTTGAAAGGAAATTCAAATAGATTGTGGTCAAGCCCCACTCCGCCACCATCACCACCAAAAAGGAAAGAAGAAGATCTTGTTCCAGTAATACCAGGAACTTGGATTCAAAAAATGAGTGTTCCGTCCCTCAGGCAACTGGTCTCCGATTCCTTATGTCCTGGAGAAAGTGCCCCAGCCCTCCTGTGCCTTCCTGGTTTCCTGCTGCTGTGACAGAGGGCAGGACAATGACTTCAGGCTGGACAATGGCTGGACGACAGCCACTGGCCCCTCTGGGTCTCGCCTCTCCCCCTCCCACCCTGCCCAGGCACCTGGCCTCCTGGGCAGCCTGGAAAGGCCACCCTGCTCTACCTGGGGCTGGAGGTCTAGGTGTGTCTTCTGCCACCTGCCCCTGCCAGCCTTGCTGCCTCTGCTTTTGGAACCAGCCCCTCTCCCACAGCCCCACCAACCCCCTCCACCAGGCCCAGGTTAGGACAACTCCCGCTACTGCACCCAGACACCTCACTAACTGGGAGGTGGAGAGAATTAGGGGTATGGTTTTCCTACCCACAGCTAAAGTGGCCGAGGGGGCAGGCCTCGGGTGGGGAGAGAGCAGAGGAGAAAGGTGGACGTCTGCCACGATCACTGGGCCCTACCAGCTCAAATGTTCCCAGGCACCACCACAATGTCCCTGAGCCAGCAGGAGCAATGTACCTGTGGCAGGTGAGGAACAGAGCCTCCAGGAGACAGATTAATCTTAGGACCCAAGCTGCTTGAAAAGATCCCCCTCCAGGCAGGCATGGTGGTGCACGCCTATAATCCAAGCAACTCAGGAAGCTGAGGCAGGAGAATGGTGAGTTTGAGGCCAGAGGCAGCCTGTGCAACTGAGCAAGACCTTGTCTCAGAATGTAAAAAATTATAAAAGGAGTTCCACCTGGTGGTAAAGCATTTGCCTAGCATGCCCAAGTCCCTGGTTTCAACCCACATGCTGGGGGAAAAAGAAAAGATTGTTGGCATCTAATTCCAGACATGATCTTACCACTTCCTTATAACTGAAGAAAATGATACCTGTGACCTTCCAGACTAGGAGAGGAAAGGCCCCCAGCCTCTGCTTCTGAGATGCTTACTGTGGGTGAGCCAGACACCACAGAGAAGGTCAAGCTCCCTTAGGGCTGCCCCACTGGATGGGCCATGCACAGGTGCTCAGAGCAACAGTCCAGCACAGCCAGCCTCTGGCCATCTCCACCAAGGCCCCAGACAGGAATGCTGCCATCTTGGACCCTCTAAGCCCAGTCCATGCTGATGTGGCATGACTCAAAATGAGGAGAAACACAGTGTCAGCAACAATGGGCTCAAAAAGATTGTGTGCATGGCACAGTGCTGGGTAGTATTTCATTCTGTTGTATGTAGGGTTGCTGTGAGTTGAACCTGACTCGATGGCACCTAACAACAACAACAATAACTCTAGTAAGGTCATTTCAAAACTGGAGGGTTGTACGTGGTCTAATGATGGCTTAGGGGATGCCATGGCTAATGCTTTGTTTTGTTTTGAGATAGGGTCTTACTATGTAGCCTGGTTGGCCTCAAACTCCTGCCTCAGCCTTCTAATTGCTGAAGTTACAGAATGTACCACCATACCTGGAATGACTAATTCTTACTAGGTGGGTGGAAGAAGCACTCACAGAGGACAGATTGGAATTGGGTCTTGAAGCATGAGTAGGAGTTTGGCAAAGACCAGGGAGAAAGGGTGATCCAGGCAAAAGGTCACCAAACACCATAGCCTCCATGAAGAGAAAGCTATCCATTTGGCCTAAAGTTCTTTACTATTGAGACAGGCTCAGGATGCTGAAGGAGGTAGGGGTTGCCTTGATCTGATATGGGTCCAGCTGGGGAGCTAGAGAGGCGTTGAGTTCATCCTCCATTCCCAGCCCTCCATGGTGGAGGGCCACAGTGGAGGCTGAGGAGGCAGCCTCCATGTCCACCAAGCCTTTCCTCCCACACCAGCTCCTCCTTCACCTGCAAGCCTCAGAGCCGGAGAGCTGAGGAGTAGCAGTGCTGTGTCATGGTTCCTGGGGCTGCTCTTTGGGCCAGATTAGGAAGGTGACCAAGGTCCTGGTCTCTGACTCTGCCATAGCTCACCAGTGGCTGGTGGCTGGTGGCTGGTGGCAGGAGCCCGTGGCCTCTGACACAGATGTGTGCTCTTGGTTTTGAGTTTCCACATCTGCCACACCAGTTTTAGGAAACATGATGCTTCCCCAGAAAAGAAAAAGGAGGGAGTGAGCGAGACAGGGTGGCGACATTGAGAAGCCAGGACAGGGTGACAGTGGTCATTGGGTGAGAGGTGCAACCCCCTCCAAGGAAGCTAATTCTGGGGCAGCTCCTCCCCCAGCGAGGGCCGGCTGCCATGAAAGGCCGATTGTCCCACAGCAGCCTTCAGTTACCCCTGCAATGGGATCTGGTGGGAAAGAACAGGAGAGGGGGTGGGGGATGCCCCAGAATGCTTTGTGGTTCAGCCGCTCACAGCGAGGGGGCAGCGCATTAATTGGGCGGCCCAGAAACAAAGACCTTAGGCAAAATGAAAAAAACTGCCCCAGGTTGAGACAAGGAATGGACAACTGGGCACCAGGGTGAGTCTCAGGAAGCCTACCTTTATCTTCCTTCCCCTGCCTTCAAAAAGCAACTCAGGTGCCAGGTGCAGTGATGCACATCTGTCATCCCAGTGACTCTGGAGGCAGAGACAGGAAGATGGCGCAGTCGAGGCTAGAGACAGCCTACAACCTGGAAAGTCTAATGTGACCAACACACTCTCAGCTATCATTAGGGAAAAAAACCTCTAAAATTCAGGTCAGACACAGCACTCTGTCACCTGTAGCGGACACCCTCCCCGGCTGCCCTCCTCTAAATTCATGAAAATGAGAAGATATTTTGCAAGAAAGGCGCTTGCGCTCCCTCCCTCTCTCTCTCTCTCTTCCCGGCTCACCCTGACCCCACTCTCCTTTGCAGAGGCAGAGTCTTGCTATGGAGCTCAGGCTGGCCTTGAACTCATGATCTTACTGAGCGCTAGCCTCGCAGGTGTGCGACACTGCACCCAGCTCAGACTGGTTCTGTTTGTAGATGAATCACCGTTTTCGAATTTCCGAGGCTCTTCTAGTGGAGGCCCTCAGATGGCTTTGGGTGGATAATTGCTCGTCTGGCCTGTTTTCTCTTCTATAAAATGGTACTAAGAGTACTGAGCTAATCAGATTGCTCTGAAGAGTAACTAATAAAAGGGTTATGAATCATGATACAGATGTTGTGGAAATGCTTCTCATGAATGAGTCACCTTCTGCAAGAGGTGTGGCTTGGAACGGTGAGAAAAACGCCTGTGGAGATACGTGAAAATCCCCATCTATTTGCCTGGCTCTGTGACCTAAAGCAAATTCCTTGTTGCAGATTCTGGCTAAAAATACCAACTGCAGACTTTGTAAGGGCTGCTTGAGGTACTGCGTGAAGACTCTGGGTATAATGGGTGCTCAGCAGGACGCTCCCTTTCTCTTCCTGACTACAGTGTTTATTATATAAGATAGATTAGTTAGGATATATCTTTCCCTGTAACAAACATTGCCCTGCCTCCCCAAATAACAATGGCTAAACCCAGGTAATTGTCTGCAGCCACACCAGCCTGGCCTCTGAGCCAGTCTGATGTCTGATCTCAAAAGCTCTGCAGGATCGGCCCCATTAGTCCCTGGATGGGAGACTGCCTGGCAATACTGGGTGCTGTAGGCTTGGGAGAAGGAACAGACAACCCACTCCCAAAATAATCAGTCACTGAAAACCCTATGAATAGCAGAGAAGCACTGACATAGTGCTGGACATGGCACGGTGTCAGGGAGTGTTTCGTTCTGTTGTACGTAGGATCATGATGAGTCAGAGCCAGATAAAGTCTTCTGTTTTTCTGAGGATAAGGAACCTGGGCTGATAACAGGATGCTTACAGCGCTGGCCACCTGGGCTTGTTCTTTCAAGTCATCCTAACATCCTCACTATGTGATTGCAGCCCAATAGTTGAAAACCAACTTGCAAAGAAGAGGAGAAACTAAGCCAAGTTTGTCAGCCAATAATTACCCTGGTGCTAAAACCGTGTCACTTCAGCTCTGGCAGCTGGGGCCCTGCCCACCAGGTCTGCAGTAGAGCAGGCAGGGATCACAGGAACGATTAACCTGGAGCAAAGGGAATTTGAACTTGGGTAGAAAAAAACAAAAGAGGGTGGGGAATCTCCACATTATAAACAAATAGCAAATAGAATTTCTAGAACAATCCTGTACTTTTTATTTGCCAGCTGTTCTGTTTTTGAGATTGTGTCACTGTGTGACCCAGCCTGACCCAGAACTCCAGTTGATCCTCCTGCCTCTCGGATGCTGGGATAACAGGTGTGTACCACCACAAGGGACTCATAGCCACCTTTAAGTTCCTCAGCTCTGTCACCTCTCTGAAAATAGCTGGTTGTCTATAAACAAATATCTAAATGTTTGCTGGCTCCTGGGGCTCAGAAGAACCCTCCAGTTAATTCTTTCTAACACAAAAGCACTCGGTAGGCAAATTTTAAGTTGCTGGCTTACTATGTTCCTTTGGGAAAGCAGCGTCAGGTGAGGCATGTCTGGGCACAGTCACTCTGCTTTTTCAGCTCTGCTCTTCAATTTTTGGTGCACTTCTGATTGCATTGGAAATGTTCTGGCCTTTTTTGGGCGTGGTCCACTTCAGAAGGGCAGGTCCTTGCTCATCTAGCACCGTGGGCAGAGGAACTCAGAAGAATGCTAGCGGTCAGGACAATCGGACTCACCTGTCCAAGTCCTTCTGAAAGGGCCTAGTTCTCCTGCCAGCTCCACAAATAAAGCCTGTGTGCAGGCTCTGGCCCTCGGAGGCCCAGTAAGTTGCTCAGGGTAGGCACCCTGTGGTCTAGCTGCTTCCTACCACTCTGCGGAGCTTCTGCCTCGCCTCCTCCACAGTCAGGGATCTCTCCTGGGAAGCCAGCATCCATCCACCCGAGCCTGGCACTCGGACACAGCTCTCTGCCTGCTGCGATTTATGCCAATCAGTCCCCTGGTTTGAATGTGATAAACAGGCCCCTGCGAGATGTGTTCCAGGGAAACTGACCTTCCGTCAACACCCCTCAGTTATTTTCTGTTCTGCAACCTAGCAGGGGCATCACCTAGGCCAGTCTGTAGGAGAGGGTCAAAATCAACCAATACCCTCCCTCTCTTCTCTGCCTCCTATTTACTTATTATTTATTTATTGAGACAGGGTCTCTTTATGGAGCCCAGGCTGGCTTGGGACCCTCCGTCCTCCTGACTCAGCCTCCCGAGTCACGCAGCCACTGTGCCTGTCTCCCTTCTCTTACCGAGGCTTGTTTTAGAGGAGATATACATATGTTTTATGTGTACGGATGTCCAGTCTAGTTTTCCACTACTTGTCAAAGTACTTGTTGAACAAAGTAATGCATCTCCAGACCAAGAAAGGCTCAAGCCCTCACCCCTCATCCCTCCCCATCACGCTCACTCCCATGGGATTGGTGCCTCCCTCTGCCCAGCACAGCTCAGCGGGTGAGTACTGAAGGGTGGTGAGAGCCCATGGGCAGGCGAGGGCTCCCTGGAGCGGCATCTCCCAGGAACCCACCCGTCAGAGCTTCCTGCTTGGAGGCAGGGTCCTGGCTCCTGGCACTTTCTCCCCAGTGCTCTTTCTTTGCTAACTCTGAATGATCCCTGACAATAATTTTTGCATCTGCTCCCTGAGGAGGCCGGGACCTTGCCCCCTCCTCCTGGGTTGGGCTGGCCCTGGACCCACCTCTGACCCTTCAGGAGTCCCACCTGCTGTTCTCTTTCTGGTGGCTCTCTAGCCCTCTTGATGACATCTTCACTAAGGGAAGAGAGTGTCTTACTGAGCTGTGTATTCCAGTGGCGGAATGGCACAGTGTAGGTAGGTAAATGTTGAGCCTGTGCATTCAGCTAAGACCTTAGAGGAGTCTGCCTTTTCATGGAGGCCAAGACCACCTCTAAGAAGGCTGTTTTTCTTTTCTTTCCCCCAGTGTTGGGGATCAAACCCATGGCCTCATGCATGCTAGCCAGTACTCTAATACTGATCTATGTCCCTGGCCCCAGAAGATTTTTAAAAATATATTTTTATTGCCAGGTGCCGTGGCGCACACCTGTAATCCCAGCGACTCAGGAGGATAAGCCAGGAGGATTGCAGGTTTAAGGCCAGAGGCAGCCTGTGTAACTTAGCAAGACCCTGTCTCAAAACATAAAAAAGAGGTTGCAGGTATAGCTCAATGGTAGAACACTTGCCTAGATGTGTGAGTGCCTGGGTTCAACCTTCCAGTATTGAAATTTTAATTGATACATAGTAACTACAAATATACAATGTGTGATCAGGAAATTATCAAATCTATCACTTTAGATATTTTTTACATCTTTGTGTTGTGCACATTCAAAATCATCTGCTGGCTGTTTTTAAAATACTCAATTATTGTCAACCATAGTTACTCTGCTGTTCTATAGGAATCAGAAGCTATTCCTCCCATCCAACTGCAGCTGCTTACTGATTAACCATCGCCCTCTCAGACACCCTTTCTAGCCTCTGGTAACCATGATTCTATCCTTGACATCTATGAAATCAACATTCTAGCTTTCACATATCAGAGAGAACACATATGGTATTTCTCTTCCTGCTCCTGGCTTGTTTCACTTAATGTAACACCCTCCGATTCCACCCACTTAGCCGCCAACTCCAGAATTCCGCTCTTCTTCTGCTGAATACTATTCTATTGTGTCTGCGTGGAGCGGCCTTCCTTACTCATTCACCTGCTGATGGACTCCCAGGTTGTTTCCACTTCTTGGCTGTTGTGAATAGTGCTGCAATAAACACAGAGTGCCGGTGTTGGACAGGCCGGCCTCATTTCCTTTGAATATACACCCGAGTGGATTGCGGGACCCCATGGCAGTTCTCTTTCTAGTTTTCTGAGGAACCACCAATTTGCTTTTCATAACAGTTGTAATAATCTACATTCCCGCTAACAGGGTATGGAGTCTCCCTTTCTCCATATCCTCACCGTCATTTGTTTTGTATTTTTGTTTTTTTTTCTTTTGTCTTTTTGAGAATAGCCTTTTTAACTGGGCTGAGATGGTACCTCACCATGCTTTTGACTGGCCTTACCCCAGTGGTTCGTGGTGGTGAGCGTTTTTCCTTGCACTTCTTGGCCCTTTGCAGAAATGTCTGTTCAGGTTACTCGCCCCTGCGCCCTTCTCTCCTGCTGGCTTGTTCAAGTTCCCTTAGATGTTCTGGATATTAATCCCAGTTGGGTGAAAAGTTCCTAAAGATTTTCTTCCATTCTGTAAGTCAAGGGTGTCCAAACTTGTGCTTCCTTGGGCCACATATAAATGATGCAATGCAGTTAGTGTAGTATAGTGTATAATAAGACATATAGAAATGACAACACAGAGCTGTGGGGCTGTATTACTAACTGCCTTGGGCCGCACTCAGCCCATGGGCTGCAGGCTGGACACATGGGCTCAAGGCTGTTTCTTTACTCTGTTGCTTTTCCTTTGCTATGTGGAAGTTTTTACTTATTTACTTGTTTACTTACTTAAGTCTTTTGAGACGAAGTCTTGCTGTGTAGCCCAGGGTGGCCTTGAACTGGTGTGGATCCTCCCGTCTCCACCTCCAGAGTGCTGGATCATGGGCGTGCGCCACCACGCTGGCTTTGTGGAAGTTTTTCATTTTGATGTGATCTCATTTCTCAATTTTTGCTCTTGTGGCCTGTGTTTTTGGAGTCAAGTCCAGAATATCTTTGCCCAGATGGATGTCCTGAAGCATTTCCTGTTTTCTTGCCAGTACTCTCATAGTTTCAGGTCTCCCATTTTAAGTCTTCGATCCATTTTGGGTTGATTTCTGTACACAGTCAGAGATATAGATTGAAGATTTTATTTTAAAAAATCAGTGACTTAGTCAGATTAAAGAGTTAAGACAGTGCTTGGCCCAAAGTTGTTGTTAGGTGTCACCAAGTTGGTGTCTGACTCAGCGACCCTACATACAAGAGGTGAAACACTATTGTCAGTGCCTCCCTGCTGTTCATAGGGTTTTCAATGGCTGACTGATTTTTGGGAGTGGGTTACCGGGTCCTTCTCCCAAGCCCACAGCACCTAGTGTTCCCAGGCCATCTCCCATCCAAATACTAACCAGGCCTGATCCTGCTTAGCTTCCAAGATCCGCCGGGATCAGACATTTCAGTGGTGCAGCTGCAGGCTGACACAAAGTAGGCCAACAATAAATCTGTCATTATTATTTTGTCTGCTAAGAAGCCCTCCTTCCAGATAACCCGCTTCTTAGCATGGCTCTATCCACTCCCAAACCCACCTTCCCTGGCGTCAGAAAGCTCTCTCTGCCACAGCACCAGCCCACATGTTTTCTTTCTCTCTCTTTCTCTTCTTTCTTCCCTCCCTCTCTCCCTTCCTCCCTTCCTTCCTATGGTTGCCCCCTTCTCAGCGAGTCCCTCTTGCAGCTACTCCGCTCTTAGTATCACCCTCTGTGACCTCTGTGCCTTCCTAGGCCTCTGGAGGCCTCACGGGAGGGGAGGGCTAAGGGAGCCTGGAGGAGCAGAGGCTCCACTTTGGCTGAAGCAGAAGGCACCAACTGATGGTTCTCAGATGTGTTCTGTTTGGCCCACAGAGAAGGCACACACAGCTTTTAAAATAATGAATTATTTGCCAATATTTAAGAGTCAGGGTTTCAGGCGACCCCAGGCCCAAATTCCTCCACAGCACCAATCAGGTCAAGCGGAAAACGAGGTGACTACTTTAGTGTACCAGTCTGTATCCGTGCCCACCGCAGACCCCACCCCTCCCTAGACTCCCCCAGCTGAGCTTCAGTGCTGCCACCTGGCCTCCTGGCAGCCCCAGATTCCCCCAATGTTGCTCTCCTTATGGAAAGAGAAAAGCAAAATATTTCTTGTGCCTGTGTCTTGAACTAAAGGAGAAAAATGACAGTGAGGCCCAGGAGGTCATATGTTTCAAGAAAACCATATAAACGTGTAAAGACCTTTTTACAGAGCTAACATTTAAGCCTAAATGTGGCTCAGAAGAATACAGTTCAAAAATCCATTCTGAAAGCAACCTGGCCCGGCTCACTGGCTATCTAATCCGAGTGACCACGTGGTCTTTGGGACTTAAGACCTCTGGGCAAATTACCAAAGCCTCCTGGAACCCAAACAAACCCCAGACCCACAAATCATTGGTCAGTGGATTGGCTCCACCTCCCCTTGTTTTCAAGTTGAAGGCAGACTGGACTGACTAGTGGCTTTGGTGTCTGGAGTGGAAGAACACACCTACTTTCCAGCCAATGTCCTCTCACCCCACAGAACAAATGTCAATGGTAATAGGAGAGGCCAGAAGCCCTGGGGTGGGTAAACCACAGAATCCAATGTGCCTGAAGAATGCACACTACAGATGAGATTAGAGAACTCTCATTTTCCTTTTTGTTGTTGTTGTTGTTGTTGTTTGTTTGTTTTTCGGACAGGTTCTTGCCATGTAGCTCAGGCTGGCCTAGAACTCAAGATTCTCCTGCCTCAGGCTTCTGAGTGCTGGGATTATAGGCCACAAGGCCTGGCTGAGAAATCTATTTCTAATTAACCATAAATATTTTTATTTCTTTAACTTTCATTTTTGAAGTAATTTTAGACTTTGCAAAAACATTGCAAAAATGGTAAAAAGATTTCCTGTAAACTTTCACCCAGATTCCCTAAATGTTAACATCTGGAGTTCTTGTTGTTAGGTGCTGACGAGTTGGTGTCTGACTCATAGCGACCCTACGTACAACAGGCGAAACATGATTGTCAGTGTTTCTCTATTGTTCGTAGGGTTTTCAATGGATGATTGATTTTGGGGAGTGGGTTGCTGGGTCCTTCTCCCAAGCCTACAGCACCTGGTGTTCCCAGGTGGTCTCCCATTCAAGTACTAACCAGGTCCAACCCTGCTTAGCTTCCGAGATCTGTTGGGATCGGATGCCACGGTGGTATGGCGGTAGGCAACATCTCCAGTTTGTTGTTGTTGTTGTTGTTGTTGTTAGGTGCCATCAAGTCAGTATCTGACTCAAAGCAACCCTATGTACAACAGGTGAAACACTATTGTCAGTGCTTCTGTGCTGTTCATAGGGTTTTCAATGGCAGATTGATTTTTAGGAATGGGTTGCTGGGTCCACCTCCCAAGCCTATAACACATGGTATCCCCAGGCAGTCTCCCATCCAAGGACTAACCAGGCCCGACCCTGCTTAGCTCTGAGATCTGACAGGATCGGACACCACAAGCCACGGCTGCAGGCAACACCTCCAGTGGGAGAACCAAAATCCTAAAATTAACATGAGGCACTGCTGCCGTCTGACCCACAAAATTTATTCAGATTTCTCCAGCTGTCCATGAATGCTCTTTCCTGGCCCGGGATCCACTCAAGGGTTCCCAGCGCATTTCCCTGTCAGGTCTCCTTGCTTTTTCTTGGTGTGGAGCAGTTCCTCTGCATTCTCCTTCGTGAACGTGATACCTAATGAAATGTCCCTCCGTTTGGGGCTGCCTGCTGTTCCTTAGGATGAAACTGAGATTGTGCATTAGGGTGAGAATGTGATGTTGCATCCTCCTGAATGCGTCCCTTAGGTGCCTGAGGACCTGTGAAGTCATCCCACAGGTTCTCCACAGTAAAGTTATGAATTTCAAAG
The DNA here is from genome assembly GCA_007922755.1 of Pedetes capensis. Classification (NCBI taxonomy): domain Eukaryota; kingdom Metazoa; phylum Chordata; class Mammalia; order Rodentia; family Pedetidae; genus Pedetes; species Pedetes capensis. The sequence continues at coordinate 78,536 of VMDO01003016.1, forward strand.
GGAAAATGATATCTTCTGGGGAGAGACTTTGAGATGATGTAAATACCGTTTTTCTCATCCTACTGGCACCAATTCTAACTGATGATTCTTTTTTCTTTTTCTTTCTTTCTTGCTGTACTAGGGGATTGAACCCAGGGCCTCACCCTTGCATGCTTTGTGAGTGCCGTACCACTGAGCTGCCAACAGCCCATTTTTTTTCCTTTTTATTTTGAGATAGGGTCTCACTAAGTTACACAGGCTGCCTCTGGTCTTGAACTTGTGATCCTCCTGCCTCTGCCTCTGGAGTCTCTGGGATAATAGGTGTGAGTCACTGAGCCCGGCTCCACTGATGATTCTTGCCTGAAACAACCAGAATTCATTTTAAAGTAGAATAATGATGAAGAGATATAAAATAATAATGATGGTAGGTGAACCTGTGACAAGTACCTTATAAAATGAGAATGTCCCATGGTCCTTTCTTTCTCAGATAGTGGGTAGGAGCTGCAAACTCTCCACGTATTCCTTTAAATTATTGGTGAGTTTTTGGCCCCCACTGGATGGCCTGGGGCCTGGGGCCTCTTGAGAATGCTGTGTCCTACTATTTGTTGGGTAACATGGCCTCGTGGCAACCGTATTTCCTACTCTGAATGAACCTCCTCCCTGTGCCCTATGCAAACAGAGCTGATTCTTGGAATCTCTTTGCTCGTGGCCTCTTTGCATGTGCTGGCTGTTGTGATGCCCTTGGGTAGTACCTGTTGGCTTAGGAGGATGTCCCACCTCTCTGCTTTCCTCTCCAGGTTTCTATTGCCCGTGAACATCAGCTCTAAGCTCTGCTCTATCTGCAGTCTTTCAGGGAGGGGTGGGCTCACATTTTCCTTTGGCATTTCTCTGCACTCAAGCACAGCCCAAGCGCCGCAACATAGACTCAAGATCCCCTGTGGCAGGGCAGAGGACCAAGAAGGGTATTTGTGCCCCTCAGGAAGTGGTAAAGAGAAGTACATAAAACTAACAAATTCAAAAAGAAAGAAGGAAAGAAGAAACCCAATGGAATTTCATGGAGAAGCACAGAAATGGTGGCATTTGAAACGGGCCACAAAGGATGCAGATTTTTTTTTTGGGGGGGGTGGATACAGGATCTTGCTACATAGCCCTGGCTGGCCTGCACTTACCATCCTCCTCCCTCAGCCTCCTGAGTGCTGAGACTGCACGTGTGCCTGCCACACCCGGGTAAAGCTGAAGATTTTGAGCTGAGCATAAACGCAGGAGGCTTCCTAGGTTCAGAGCAAAGCTAGCTATGGACACACAGTGGCTACACCTTCCAAGGTACACGAAAAATGTGCTTGGGCTAGAACAGGAAACTTTCTAAAGTGGTTGGGAAAAGGGAGTGGAAGAGACAGGTTGGACAACCATACAAAGGCCCTAACCCTGTGTACAGCAGGGCCTCAGCCTGGGCGGTCAGGACAACATTTCTTATAGGAGTGTGGAGGGTGGCCTGGGAAAGGGAGCTGTTGGAGGAATGGACCCAAGCAGGAGGCTCCTAGGGAGATGAGCATCTGAATTTAAGCAGCCTTTGAAACGTCACAGCCGACTTCCAAACAGCTAGGTATGATCACTTCTCTGCAATTCTGAAACCCCAAAGCAGAAAATCAGAAGTTTAAGTTTGCAGAAAATGTCATGGGTAGAACAGCTGATACTGATGCTAAGCTGTTTGTCATCTTTATTTATTGCAGTGGATTAGAAGAGGGCTATGGAACTTGACAGCTCCTCCCACGCAGAGGTGGAATCTGGGCTGGCTTTGTCATTGGCTTTGGCTGGTAGAATGGGGCAGACGTGATGCTGTGTTGCTTGAGGGTCTGGGCCTTAAGCGATCTGCAGCTTCTACCTTTGCTCTTTTTGGAAAGTTCCCTCTAGTAGCCTGCTGCTGTACAAGTCTAGCTTCCCTGAGCCCACCGTGCTGGGAAGAGCCTACAGGGGAAGGCTCTGAAGTGCCCACAGGAGAATGAACCCTTTTTGGATGATGACTACTACTACTACTACTACTTCTTCTTCTTCTTCTTCTTCTTCTTCTTCTTCTTCTTCTTCTCCTCCTCCTCCTCCTCCTTCTCCTCCTCCTCCTGCCTCTAATGGTTTTTTGAGACAAAGTCTCGATACATAGCCCAGGCTATCCTGGAACTCGCTACATAGACCAGGCTGGCCTTGAACTCAGATCAGTCCTCCTACCTCCTGCCTCCCTAGCACTGGGACTACAGGAGTCTGGCTGCTTTTTGGACTTTTTAACCCTGCCCACCTGGTGAAAGCAAAGGAGTGAATATCTCCACCCACCCGGAGCAGAGGAACCTGCCTGCTGAGCCCCTAGCTGGATTCCAGGCCCACAGGCTCCTGAGCAAACAGAACGGTGATTTTAAGCCACTAATGTTTGGGAACACTTGCTACGTGGCAATAAATCACTCAAACACAGACTTGCATCTTCCATATACATTCACAGAGGAAACTCAGCACATTTGGTTAGACAGCCACTCCAGACCTCTCTGAGGGTAATACATGGCATCTGTACCTTTTACCTTTCTAAGTGAAGGAAAAAAACCTAATTCCGAAATCCATCTGGTGCCACGGGTCTTAGGAAGGACTGTCCTTCATGTTATGGAAATACAATTGTCTAGACTTCCTTCCTGCCTTTGGCGGTTGCTGAATGTCATACGCGCTGCCTTAGGTCCCACAGGCTGTTGCCTATGTATTTCCCCAGCAGCCGCCACAGTTTCTCCAAGCCAGAGCTCTCAGACTTCAGCTTGCATGTGCGGCTCTTGGAGGGTTTATTGCCCCACAACTACCAGGCTCTATCTTCAGAGGTTCTGATTCAGTGGGTCTGTGGTGGGGCTTGAGAACTTGTGTTTCTAGCAATTTCTCAGGGAATGCAGAAGCTACTAGTGCAGATACCACACTTTTGAGAACTACTGCCCTAGGGGACAGCGCTGCACTAAACCTTTTTACTCTATTCACCCACCAGCCAAGGAGCTTACCAAACGCATGCAATGGAATTTCTCAAAGTGTTCACCTTTGCCATGCTTTTAAAGAACCCCCCACCCCCACCCCCAGGTCCTCCTGGCTGGGTCCTAGACTTAAAAGAATTCCTTGTTTTATTAGTTTGTCATTGACGCTTTGTTCTCACCGGCCTGTAAGACACTGTAGATACAATGTCACTTCTGACCTCTTTTTAAACCTGTCTTGGAAGAGATCAGCAGGAAGGCCTTCACTGTGAATTCAAATCTGTGCTGCATTTGTGACCAAAGACGATTTCCTTTCCCCTTGGTGGTTCTGGACGGTTCTGGTGGTTTCTTGATGCCCTTCACCAAACAAGGAAGGGCACAGGGAAGCTGATCTTGTAGACAGTGGTCCCTCTATCAGTGCCTGCCTGTCTGCGTGGGGAGGTGGTGGAGATGGAACCCAGGCCCTTGGGTGTGCTAGGCAAGAGCTCTGCGAAGAGGTACAGCCTCGACCCTTGGTTTTTTGAGACACGATTTCACTATGCAGCCCAGGCTGGGCCGGAACTCGTGATCGCGCTGCCTCAGCCTCCCGAGAGCTGGATTACAGGCAGCTGCCATGGCGCCCTGCTCAAAGCCTGCCTTTTTAACAGATGGCACTGCTGAGGCCCAGAAAAGTAGAGTCACTGTATCAGCCACATAGGGCTGATATATGCAAGTACCATGTTAGAGCTCAGGTCCAAGCTGACCAGGACCAGGCCGCTCACAGAATGAGGCGCTTCCCATACCCCCACGCCGCGAAAGCACGGCTCCTCTGGCCACGCTTCACTCTGCACCGACCCCACCTTTCAAGCTTTTCTGAAACATTTTTTCCGAGGGTGATGGGGTGGTTCACAATGACTCAGCCTGCCCAGGGACCCCAGATGTCTGCCCACCAGCTCCAGCTCCACCGAGGCGGCCTGAGCCCCAGGCAGCGTCGGTGCCTCGCATTGTTCCCCACAGGAGGGCAGGAAGTGACCCGCCGCGAGAGGGGGCGAAGGGCTCGGGCAGACCCGGCGGCCGTACCGGTCCGGTGTAAGGTCCGGCTGGGTTACAGCCCCAGCGCTCTGCCCCGCCCCGCTCCGCCCCAGCCTCGCGGTTCCTCTCCAGGGCTGCGTCCTGGAGCCACTACACCCCAGCAGCCCGGGTTTCCAGCAGGTGGAGGGACACAGGTGGGGCGGGCGGCAATGGCACGCCCTCCTCCGCGCCGCCCTCCGGACCGCCAGCCCCGCTGCCCCGCGCGCGCCCCCGCGCGAAACAGGTGCGGAGGCCGCGCGGGCGCCTGACCGCCCCTCCCCGCGCGCGCCCGCCCTGTCCACGCCCCCTGCCCGCCCAGCGCCGCCTCGCGCGGCCTCCCTCGCCAGCACTCGCCAGACGCTCGCGGGACCCGCGTGGAGCCCGGCCCGCCTGGAGCGGCTCCAGCGCGCCCCGCACCCGGCCTGGAGCGGCCCCCGGGCCCAGGGCGCGCGACCGGCCATGGAGGAGGCGCAGCGTGCGCGCTCGCACACCGTCACCACTACAGCCAGCTCGGCTGCCGAGAACTTCTCCACAGCCAGCAGCGGCTTCGCCTACGACCGCGAGTTCCTCCGCACGCTGCCGGGGCTGCTCATCGTGGCCGAGATCGTGAGTGCCGGGCGGCGGGAGCCTTGGGCTCAGCCTCGACTCCCTTGCGAGGTGCCCAGCTCAGGGCGAGACCCCTCCCTCGGGCTGCTTTGGGAAGGGAGGGTCGCGGCGCCCAGGATGATGTTGAGGGACACCAAGCTGTCCAGGCCTTGCTGGGGCGTCCTGGCCCTGGAGCAAGACACTTGGGGGGCGGGCACTGCGTTTTGTTGAGCGTCCGGGATCCTTGGTACGCGCCTCACCTGATTTCCACGCACATGGCTCCTCCCTGAAGCTTTCCTAAGACCCGGTTGCAAAAGCTGGGGTTGCCTCCTTTACCTGATCCTCTCCCTGTGGTGAGGTTGGAGCGAGTCAGGAAACGCGAGGGGCTCAGCCTCCTCCGGAGCCCAAGCGCATGGGGTCTGGGACCGGGCACATCCCAGTGTAGGCTCCCGGGGGCAGGGTGTGCACCCTCACTTCTCCTTTGGAAACCTAGAGGCTGAGACTTAAGTGATGTCCCCAGAAGTCCCCGAGGACCCCCGAGTCCCGTTGACAACTAGCGGCAGTCTCTGTGTATTGGAGTCTTCCAGGTGCCAGGGTGTGGAGCTCTGCAGATGCCTCTACAATCTTTTCCTCATGGCACCTCCCCCTGGGAAGTTGGCTTCAATTAAGCCCATTTCAAGTGGGAGGAAACTGAGGTCTAGAGGGGGAGGGTAGCTCACCTGGGATGGTGGGAGCTGGGATCCAGACTCAGGGCCATCTCTTTACGGTCTTTCCTTTACTTCCCCCCCCCCCCAGACAGAGTCTCAATAAATTGAACAGGCTGCCTCTGGCCTCTAACTTGCGATCTTCCTGCTTCAGACTCTGGATTCACTGGGTGGAGTTACTGTGATTACAGGGGCCCACAGAGCACTGCTTCTGGCCTCTGCACCTAATTGCTAAAGGGATGTGCCCTAGCTGTCTGACTGGAGCCCCTGCTGCTGTGTCACAGAGGCTCTTGCCAAGCATTTCCAGAGTTGAAATTAGTCCCAGTGGGAGGCATGGTGGGCGGGCTGTGGTGCAGAAGTTGCGGAAGACTTGGACAGACCCTCTGGGAAATCTTCAGCAAAGCCCTTGTAGCTCAGGGAGCCTCCTGGCCCCTCTGGAGTCTCCGATCCCTCCCAGGACCCACCAGCTCAACCTCCCCTTCGTTCCCGTGCATAGGTTTGGGAAGTACTGCTCAGCCCCTGTCCCAGCGGTTACCACAGCAGACACTGAGCATGTCAGGAGACCCAATAAATAGCTGCAAGTATTGGAGTCGCCTTGCAAGGCCTGGCTTTAAAGAGTTCAACAAATATTTGCAGTGTGAGTGAAGGAGTTGGTGGGTTCACCCCTGCTGCAGGCTAGAGGCAGGGCTTCTGCCTGGGGTGGATTGCACTAGGCAGGCAGCAAAATGCTGCTTGTCTTCTGGCTTATGGTGAATTTTCTCTCTGTTCCGTGCTTTTTGAGCAAATATAAAAGCAAAAGGAGAAATGTGGGTGACCTGCAGTGACCTCAATGGAAAGAATCACTGTGGACCTGCTGGCATGTGTCTTTATTTATTATTTATTTAGTTAGTATTTTTTGCAGTACTTGGGGGTTGAACCCAGGGCCTCACTTACTTCTGCAAGTGCTCTACCACTGAGCTGCACCGTTGTTCTCCCTAAATTATGCACACTGCCTCTGGCCTGGAAGTCAAAATCCTCCTGTCTCCACCTCCCGAGTTGCTGGGATCAGAAGGTGTGAGGCACAGCAACCAGCTGGCATGGGTCTTTTTAGGTTTCAGTAAGCTTTCTGAAAAAGATGGAAAAAAATATAGGCAAAACTAGCCGTAACACTGCCTTCGTTTTTATTTTTGAGACAGCTAATTGTCCTGCATAGTCCTGCAGCCGTACCACTGTGGCCTCTGATCCCATCAGATCTGGGAAGCTAAGCAGGGTCGGACCTGATTAGTCCTTGAATAGGAGACCACCTGGGAACACCAGGTGCTATAGGCTTGGGAGAAGGACCAGGCAACCCACTCGTAAAAAACAATCAGCCATTGAAAACCCTATGACACTGACTCAATGGCATCTAATAATTGTGCATATGTTTTAAAGACTCAAAAAGTCTTACAGCAGAGCTAGAAGTTTCCCCACTGCCTCCATACCTAGAGGTTACCCACATTCAAATCTCTTAGAGCTCAGAATGACATATTTATAATGCCATGGCTGGGAGGTTTTCCACAGTTGGAAGCATCATCGGGCTACTGCCTTCTGCTCTGAAAGATGAAGCCATCACTTTCTTGAGTACCTCCAATTATACCCTTCCCTTTCCTGTCTTTCAAGATGGCCACCAGGTCAACGTTGACCCATGACCACAAACACTTCACCGCTAAGCCATAGAGTAACCTATGAACTCTTGTCCTTTCTTGCCCAATTTCTTTTCCCTGGTGTTGGTAATCCTCTTTTACCATTTCTTAGTTCTACTGATTTAGCTCAGTTGGTAGATTGCTGCTCTGTACTCTCGGAGGACCTGGGTTGGATCCCCAGCACGGCAAAAACAGGAGAAAGATGAAGCAACCCTGAAACAATCAGCCATTGAAAACCCCGCGAGGGTCACTATGAGTCAGACCCGATGCAAGGACACCTAACAACAATGATTTAACCCAAGTTGTCTAAATCTTCTGGGAGGCAAGAGACCTCAGTATTCCATCTGGGTTACCTTCATGACCTGCCCCTGACCCCAGGGGGAAGCCTCTGACCACACCCCCCTGCCACGTGGCTGCCCCACCGCCCTGCACGCTCTGGTTGGAGCCCTGATTTCTGCTATCTGGTTGTTATTGGAGACTCACGGGGAGTGGAGAGAGGCAGGTACTGGAATCTGGCAGCAGAACCCTCGTCCTTGTATCCGGCCTGTAAAAGAACTTATACCTGACACACACCAAAAAACCCCAAAAACCGAAACAGAAAAAAATCCCAACTATCCTTGTCCCTTTCCTGAGGGTGAGATATACCTGCCTCTAGAAAAATGCTCCTTCCAGCCCCATGGAAATGCTGAGATGAAGGTCCCAAATGACCCGTGGTGCAGGGACCAGCGCTTAGGGAAGTGCGCTAGCGTCTCATGTCTGACACCTGTCAGGGCTTTACCCGCGATACCAGTTAAGGGTTAATAACCTGACTTCTACTTGAACCTGGGAAAATTAATTATTAGAGTACAGAACACAGTGCTCCCCCAAACTCCAGTCAAAATTGTTTGCCCTGGCTGCTCGCAGTGGTAAGTGGGAGCAGTGATACCTACTGAGGTGGTGGTAGTGTGAGGTGCATTGGGTAGGGTTCCACTCAGCAACCTTGTGTACAACAGAACACAACACTCACTGACACTGTGCCATGCCTGGCACTATTGTCAGTGCTTCTCTGCTGTTCAAAGGGTTCTCAGTGGACGATTGTTTCGAGAGTGGGTTGCCAGGTCCTTCTCCTAAGCCAGAAGCACCTGGTGTTCCCAGCTAGTCTCCCATCCAAGGACTAACCAAGGCCAACCCTGCTTAGCTTCCGAGATCAGGCAGGAGCAGATGCTAGGTTGCTATGGCTGCAGACACTATTGTTATTAGGTGCTGTCTATTAGGGTCTGACTCACAGCAATCCTATGCACAACAGAATGAAACAACACCTGACACTGTGCCATGCTCAGCACTATTGTCAGTGCTGCTCTGCTATTCATAGGGTTTTTAATGGGCTGAGTGTTTGGGGAATGGGCTACCATTCCCACCTCCCAGAGAGGTCCTTCTCCCTGGTCTAAAGCACCAAGTATTCCAGGCAGTCTCCTATGCAAGGACTAACCAGGCCCGGCCCTGTTTAACTTCCAAGATCAAACAGGATCAGATGCCAGGGTGGTACAGTTGCAGACACCTACTGAGATACTCATTGCCAATGTCACACAGTGTTGAAACTAAATCATGGTGGTTTTCTTCCTTTTAAGGGTTTATAATAAACAGGGTGCAGTGGCGCATGCCTGTAATCCCAGCGACTGTGGACGCAGAGGCAGGAGTGTTGCAAGTTCGAGGCCAGAGGTAGCCTACACCACTTAGCAAGGCCATAACTCAAAATGAAAAGAATTAAAAATGGGTTGAAGTGCAGCTCAGTGTTGGAGCACTTGCAAAGTATGTGCGAGGCCCTGGGGTCCAAGTACCACTAAATACATACATACGTACCTACATACGTAAGGTTTTATAACAAGCCAGAAGCAGTCCAGTACTTGACCTGTGAATTGTAGGATGCTGTGATCTCTCAACTATTACACATACTTTAAAGAATAAGAGTGATCTGTTAGAAGCTGAATTCATGGTGCCCTTCCTGTTATTGGTGAGTTTACAGTGAAGTATAGTATCCATGAAATAACGTTAGGTCATCTTTTATTTACTTACTATCATGAGCAAACTTAGTTAGGGAAGGACAAATAGGGTTTACTCAGAGTTGGAATCTAAATTACTGTCTTGTTGGGTTATAGTTACCATTTCACAAAAACAATACCTAGTCATCGTAGAAAAATTTGAAAAATGTAGGTAAGGAAAAAGAAAGAAAAACTGAATTCTTGTCCCCACAGTGCTGTGTCTAGAAACGAGGAGGGTTCTGAAGTTGTTTTGGCTGTTGGAGTGCCTGGGGTTTCTGCTGGTGGTCATTGTCCTGGGGGCCAGGAGTGCCAACGTCTTGAAATCATGGGACAGTTTCCACAAGCCACAGTTGCTTCACTCAGAGCCAGTAGCGGTGGGTTCACAGTTCTTTGGTGAGGAATGAGCCATTATTCACCCTCTGGAGTAAACTGGTGAGGAATTTCTTTCGTGGTTGTGAGTTATTTGCCCATACTTTTCAGAAAAACATGTAGTCCCTTGCGAATGACTTCCTTGCTATGACTGCCCGGGCTGGAATCTGCCATTTGCCCCTCAGCTGGAATCCACACCTGCTTGGGCCTGGGAGCTTGCCCTGCTGGACTCTTGAGGTCCCCCTCCCCTCTGCCATGGCATCAGTGGAGGCAGCGGGGTGTGCTCCCGCTGGCGTTCAGCAGGTTGGCTGTGTCGCTATCAGAAGGCAGCGTGGCCTGGCCGGCAGCCTGCAACACGCTGCTGTTTGTTCTGGTGTGGGTACTGTTCACTCCCCCTGCCTCCCCCCCACCAGGCACTCACCCGCTGTGGTCTTCCTGCACCCTGCTTTACAAAGGGCACCGGTATTCAGCTGTGCTCCAGTTACCCAGGCTGCATGTCCCCGGTTTCCTGCTGAGACTGATACATTACCTTCCTCATCAATCATTGATTTCTTACCACATTCTTAATGGCCACATAGTATTCCAGAAATAGCCAGGCTCCTAATAATTTTTAATGTATATTTCCTTCTTTTTTTTTTTTTTTTTTTTTTTTGGTCAGTACTGGAGGGCTGAACCCAGGGCCTGGCACACAGTTTGCAAATGTTGTACCATAGAGCTGTACCCCACAAGCCCCTTTTTAATTTTTATTTATTTATATTTTTGAGATACTTGGGGGTTGAGCCCCAGTCCTCACTCATGCTTTGCAAGCGCTCTACCACTGGGCTTCACGCCCAGCCTATTTTTTATTTTTTATCTGGAGACAGGGTCTTGATAAGTTACACAGGCTCCCTCTGGCCTCAAACTAGTAATCCTCCTGCCTCTGCCTCCCAAGTTGCTAGGATTGTAGCTAGGTGTGCACCGCTGTGCCCAGCTTTATTTCCATCTTTTAACAACATTGGGCTTTTACTGATGTTTTGTTTTCTTTTGTTTTGAGATGGGGTCTCCCTGTGTAGCCCAGGGTGGCCTGGAGCTCAGTATCTAGACCCAGCTGGCCTCGAGCTTGTGGTAATCCTCCTGCCTCTGCCTGCTGAGTGCTGAAATTACAGGTGGGCATACCACATTCAGTTTTGCTACATGTTTTTTAAGGCTTTTGATATTAATGCCAAGGTGTACAGAAAGATTGTGCCAATCTGTGTCCCCTCCAATGGTCTTTCAGAGTATAGCAGGGTTTGTTTCTCCAAATACTTGACCTTTTGATATGTGCCAGTTTGTTTGGGCTGAGAGATACTCAAAATAATACAAAACTAATTTGTCATGGAACCCCACCAATCAGAACACCAACTGTAAACACTATTCAGGGGACCCCTGGGCATAGGAAAAAGGTTATTTTTGTTTGGTATAGTTGGTAAATGCCTATGTTTTTCTTCTACCTGTTTATAAATGGAATTATATTTCTTTAAAAGATATTTTAAAGATTTAAAAGAGAGAGAAAACCTTAATGAAAATCGCCTCTCTGGAGGGAAACAAGATTGGTTTCAGGAGTGTGTTTGGACCAAGATGTTTGCTTTCTAACTTCTTATCTTTCGTTAAGGTTTAATTTTTTTATAATGATGCATTTTTGCATGAATGTAATTAAAGAAGCTTCAGGTCAAAAGTGCTCATCGTGAAAATAAGCTTCAAATCCTGTGGCTGTTGGGCACGAACCTATCTCCTTGCTCCTTCACTAACTCAGCTGCCCTGAGGCAACAGCCCTCTGCATTCTTCCAGACCCTTCTCTGCGCTTGTTTAAATATACACATAGCGTAAGAGACAAACATACCTGCATGAGCATGTTATGTAGCTTATGCAACTTCTTTCATTCAATAATGGCCTGAACCAATCTTGTTTCCTTCCAGGGCAGGTTGTCCAGTCATCACATGGGTTTCTGGTCCCCCTGGTTTGCAAGTGGAATGAATTACACTAGGAAATACTGAACCTTTCTTGCATTCTTGGGATGATCAATGCTTAGGCATATGCCACGTGACACTTCTGTCAGTGACAGACCGCATGTGCAGTGGGTCCGTAGACTGTACTAGCAGCAGGCGTTTTGGCCATCTCAGTTTGTTTGTACATACTGTGCCGTTTGTGTGATGAAATCAATGGATGATGCGTTTCTCAGAACATATCCCCGTCTTCAGGCACCCCATCCCTTCTCTTACTCAAGAGAGTCCTCTCCTGCCCTCCACCTTCCTCCAGGGGTTGACTCCACAAGAAGCCCTTGCCAGGGCTGGGCACCTTGACCTTGGACTTCCCAGCCTCCAGAACTGTAGAAAGTAAACCTCTGTTCTTTATAAATTGTCCAGCCTCGGCACTATATTATGCAGCACAAAACGGAATAGAGCAGTATTTACTATTGAAGTGTATTTTAGCAGAAGGTACAAAGTTGGGCTGTCACTTTGTTTTCAAATGTTAACTCAGTTGTCCTGATATTTTATGTTGATAAATCTATTCTTCATTCACTGGTCCACACTGCTTGCTGGTTTTCCTTTACTTAATTCTTATATCTCCTTGGAGTCAACTCTATACTTTCTCGTAGTCCACTCCTTGTTCTCGTGTTTAATACCTGTAGCTTTAGAACCCACTTTAACATCTGATAGGGTAACCCATCCCCACTGTGATGTTTTTAAATGTTTCTTCCCTTTTCACATTTACTCTTCAAGTTGACCTTTCGAGTTTTTAAAAGTCATTCACTGCTATGTCCCCTGTCCTTTGTCAAATTCTAATGGGTTTTTATAAAATACATAGGCTAAAATTGGAAAAGGCATTCACACTACTCCAGTTTCTAGTAGGGAAACTCCTCACCTGTTCCTCTCCCTCAAGTTATGTCTTAGTTTTGATTTTTAAGTTCTTCAAGGTCTTTCCTAGTCTAAAGTGCTAAGAGTGAACAGTCTATAGTAACAGTGATATCTTGCTTATTTAGTCATCAAATATGTTAAATATTTACTGTCTGCCAGAATCTGTGTCTAACACTTAGAATACAGTGACAAGTAGCACCTTTCCATTTTTATTTAAGCAAATAATCAATGGTCAGGTATAGGACATGAATAAAAAAGTATGCTTAGGAAAATACTGAATCATGGTAGGAAAAACAGAGTTTGCAAATTTGGCTGAAATTCAAGAGGTATTGATTCCATGGAGGCCTTTGGTGCTTCATTCACCTCACAGAGTTAAGTCTAAAATAGATGCAAAAAGATGCAAAATGCATTTTGTTTCTTTTTTTTTTAAATGAAATTTCTGACTAGCACTGTTTTAGGAAGGCGGTGGTACTTTTTCTTACTTGAGCATCTAACCATGTAAAGGTTTTCACATTCATTATCTTATTTGATACTAAACCAACCCCAGGGGGGTCCCTTCTTTATTTCATTTTCTTTTCTTTTTTATAGTAGAGTATGTTGGTGGTGTTAGGTGCCGTCGAGTCGGTATCTGACTCATAGCAACCCTCATAGGGTTTTCAATGGCTGACTGTTGCGGGATTGCTTTGGGAGTGGATTGCCAGGTCCTTTTCCCGTATAGTAGAGTATAAGATAGGTTTATTATAGATAGTACACCGTTAAGGAACAATTACGGGGAAACTGAGGCACATGAAGACGCTTAGGTAGAGCTGCAAAGGAACTTGGAAAAACCTGTGTTCCCTGGGTGACTTGGCCTGAGGAGGTCTCTGTTCCCCAGAGGAGGGAAAAGAAGCCAGAGGACAGGAGGGTTAAGCAGGCTTTTAGAAGGAAGTTACCCTGGATGGACAGAGAGGATGGCAGGCCGAGAGGAGGGAGAGACGTGCACGTGGTCATTGCAGAGGAGCCAAGAGGAGAGAGGAATGGAAAAGCTCATTTTCTTTTCTAGTTGAGCTGTGATTTGAGGAAACAGCTCCCAAATCATACAGTGAGTCAGCCACATCCTTGGAGTACAAAGTGAAAGCCATCCCATCTTACGGCTTGTCCTTCGCCCGCACCCAGCCACGAGATCCATGGTAGCCAACCCAGGGGCATCTCCCCACCATGGAAAAGTTGGTACCCATTGTCTCGGTCAGGGTTCAGACAACAGGGTCCGTTAGAGCCAGTGGAAGCAGCAAGGCACTGACTTGTGCCAGTATATGACGTCCAAAAAGTTTGGGTAGGGTTGGAGGAGGAGGTTCTAGGCTGCTCTTCTGCGACCCCTCCTTGAACCTTCTCAGACTTGGCCAGTCCTCAGCAGGAAGGGGAGGAGGCAGGATCTACTCTTCCAGCTGCTGGCTCAGGGACCTCCACCATCTCCATTGTCAGAGGTGGTACCAAATGGCACAAGCCCTCTGACTTACCTTCCAGCACCATGAAAACAGAAGTGGGGCACTGGGTTTTGGTTATAGCCAGCATGGAAATCCCAGATGCCTCCTGGGGCCAGTCTACCAGGGAGAAGGCAGAAGCAGCCGAGTGTGTCTACTTGCTGTGGTGTCGTGGTCCGTATGGGTGTTTCTGCCCAACTCACATCCTCACAGGTGGGACCTGAGCTACAGTCCGGCTTCCCTGCCTCTGGTGAGGAGGAATGTGGTCAGCCACACCTCAGGGGGCACAGAATGGGTGTGGTCCACGCAGAAGATTTGCTAATCCACTTCCTTTGGATTCTGCCTGGTCACTGGGCTGAAGGTGAAGACCACCACTTGTGCGTCTAAAACTTTCTGGGGACTTGCCCTTTGTCATCGAAAATATGCATTCGATTTCCTGCTGGGTGCTGTTCTGTGATGGACCTAGCCTTTCCTGAGCTCCCACTTATAATGAGGAAGGTAATGATGAGCAAGCTAATGTGTATGTGAGCCGTGAGCCCTGTCCCAGAGGTAAACGTTAGCTGCCCTCTTGGGTAGATGTAGATTGATTTCTTCCCTTGGTACGTCTAGGCTTGCAGATCAGTCCTGCTTAAGCAGGTCTGTGTTTGGAATGAACCGCAGAGTCTAGCTTGTAGAGTGTTTCCACACGCCCAGCAATGAGCATAGAATTTGGCCTCTCTGATGGGTCCTGGGTTTGGGATTAGGGTCACACCTTTAGAAATACCTAAAGCACCAGGCGTGGTGGCACACACCTGTAATCCCAGTGGCTCGGGAGGCAGATGCAGGAGGATTGCAAGTTCGCGATCAGAGGCAGTCTGTGTAATTTAATGAGACCCTGTCTCAAAAAGTTAAAAAAAAAAAAAAAAAAAGGGCTGAGGGTGCAGCTCAGTGGTCTAGCACTTGCAGAGCATGCAAGCACGAGGCCCTGGGTTCAACCCCCAGTACCACCAAAAAAAAAAAAAAAAAAAAAAAAAAAAAAAAAAAAAAAAAAAAAAAAAAAAAAAAAAAAAAAAAAAAAAAAAAAAAAAAAAGAAAAAAAAAGAAAAAGAAAAAGAAAGAAAGAAATGCATAAAGCTTAAGAGTTACAGTAAGAACCACAAAGGCCTGCTTATTTTAATTTTTTTTTTCAGTACTGGGTGTTGAACCCAGGACCTTGTGCCTGCTACGCAAGTGCTTCACCACTCAGCAGCATCAACCCCTTTTTCATTTTTTGTTCTCAGATAGAATCTTGCTAGGTTGGGCAGGTTGTCTCTCGAACCTGTGATCCTCCTGCCTCAGGCTGTCTAGTCACTGCAATTTTGGGTGTGTGCCATGGAGCCCATCTTATTTTAACTCTTAGTATGATGTGTTCAGTTAGACTTTGTAAAAAATTAATACAGTGATCTAGCCACAATAATGAATGGTGCAGCTTTGCAGGTACAGTAGGAAGATTGCATCAGCGGTCATTCTTGTTGGCTTTATTCACAGAAAGTGTAAATGGCCTGGGGTAGTTCATTTTCTGGAGGTCTGAGTTTAATGGCCAGTGTTAGAAAACATGCAAAGCTCCAACCTTGTTCTTATCTCACCTTGACCTTTCTTGCAGGTACCCAAAGTCTAATTATAATAGGTGCTGCTTTCTGGGGAAAAAGAATTCAGAGGAGAAAGATAATTTTGTTGTTTATTTATAGCCTACCTTGTTTTCTGAAAGGGCTTGAGGCTGGGCAGAAATCTTTAAATCAAGGCTTCAGCGGATGCAACAAGAAATCTGTATAAATCAGGGTTAAAAGCAGTGGACACTGCTTCAGAAAGAGAAAAACTTGATCAGAAGCACTCAACCTCCAGCAGGCTTTCTGGACTCTTGGGATGAGATGCTTGGGAGACAGAGAGCCATTGTATTGCTGCTGCTGTGCACAGCAATCGGGGAAGACTGGAGGGCTTATCAGCTAATCGCCCTTCTACTCTAGGTTTACTATTTAGGGGGAAAAGCTTGTGTTCCATGGGCCAGAATTTCCTTGGAGAAGGAGATATCTCAGGATGTCTGTAATAGGCATCTTGAGTATTCTGCTAGTTTACCAGTTGGAAATTATGCCTAAGGTTTCTCTGGCTGTGACATGAATCCTGAGCCGTTTGCCTTCCCATTCACATTGCAAATTGTGAGCTAATATTTATACGGTCCTGGGAAGCTAATTCTGGATTTTTTTTTTCTTTTTCAGTACTGGGGGTTGAACCCAGGGCCTCACGCTTGCATTCTCTGCAAGTGCTGGACTACTGAGCTGCACCCCTAGCCCATTTTTTTCACTTTTTGAGACAGGATCTTGCTAAGTTACACAGACTGCCTCTGGTCTCGAACTTGCGATCCTTCTGCATCTGCCTCCCAAACCACTGTGATTACAGGTGTGTGCCACCGCACCCAGCATGGATTTTTTTTTAAGCTTCCTTTTGTGTGGTTAAATTGACTTAATGAAAGGTGGAAGACCAAAGCTCAGTTCACTCAGTTCACTGGGTGCAGGTAAAGTCTGGCTTAGCTGCTTGTCTGTGGACCTGGAGCTCACCTGGGAGTTGCCACTTGTGATTCCTGCCTCTCCAGGTACTTGGAAAATCAGCCTCTGTGGCTCAGCTGCAGACTTGCACAACTAACTGAGAAGTGGGTGGTGTCTTTTGTTGGCTGTTCCTATTCTCCCAGAGTACTTCCCCCTACTCCTCCTTTTTTTTTTTTTTTTCCAGTACTTGGGGGCTGAACCCAGGGCCTCATGCCCAGTCTGCAAGTGCTCTACCGCTGAGCTGCACCCTCAGCCCCTTTTTTATTTTTTGTCTTAAGACAGGGTCTCCCTAAGTTACACAGGCTGCCCCTGGCCTCCTGCAATCCTCCTGCCTCCACCTCCCAAGTCACCGGGATTACTGGCATGTGTCAGTGAGCCTGGCAAGCCATTCCTTTTTTAACTAAATCTTTTTATATGTGAAATATCAAGTCCTACCAATGCATGTACAGTTGAAAGAATAAGATGAGTAACCCTTTGCCAACTTTGCTTGTGGCTGTTGTCACAGAGTAGCTGAGATTTATAAGGAGCAGAAGTTTATTTCCCACAGCTGTGGCGGCTAGAACATTCAGGATCAAGGTGGCAGCAGGTTCATCATCTGCTGAGGGTCCCTGGTTCCAACATGGCACCTCAAGGGCTGCGTCCTTCAAAAGGCTGTGTCCTTGTCCTCCCAGGGCAGAAGGTGGGAGGCGTGAAGGGCCCAAGCCCCTATTGTCAGGCCTCGTATAACAGCATTAATTCGTTCATGAGGGCAGAGCCTTTATAACCTGAACACCAGACACCGCTGCTTTAGGGATTATTTGGAGACATATGCAGGCCATAGCGTCCACTATTGCATTTACAAAATAGAGGACTAAATTTAAAACAAAAAAAGAAAAGAAACAGGACTTTGATATCTTGGACCCCCAAGTAGGGCCTGCCTGCATCCCCAGACATAACTAGTGCCCTGGCTTTTTGTCTTCTTTAAGGAAGCATGTTCTTGTTCTTGTTAGGTGCCGTCAAGTCAGTATCCGACTCATAGCGACCCTCTGTACAACAGGGGAAATACTATTGTCAGTGCTTCTCTGCTGTTCATAGGGTTTTCAATGGCAGATTGATTTTTGGGAGGGGGTTGCCAGGTCCTTCTCCCAAGCCTACAGGACCTGGTGTTCCCAGGCGGTCTCCCATCCAGGTACTAACCAGGCCAGACCCTGCTTAGCTTCAGAGATCTGACGGGATCGGATTCCACAGGGCTACGGCTGCAGACTAAGGAAGCATATGTATTCTGTATCCTGTACAGTTCCCAACGTTCTGGGTATTGTTAAGCCTTGACTCATTCTGAGCTTCATAGAATAGGAATCACGTGGACCTATTGGTTTCATTCATCACTGAGTATTTTCCACATTGATACCTGTAGCTGTTGCTCATTAACTTTTACAGTTGTGCCATATCCCAGTTTATGAACGCACCACACTTTTCTCTTTTCATGTTGATGGTTGTGGACTGCCACCACTGAGACCGATTCATTTCTCCTTTTCCTGCTTCTCATTCCCTTTTTTCTACTAGTTTGGAAATCATTCTGTTTCCTCTTGGTGGGTTCTGTAGCTATCATGCATGCTTAGTTCACAGGTTAAGTTAGTATTTTCACCCTGCTTCTAAAAAAATAAAGACCTCAGAACTCTGTTTACAGTTTACAGAATGCTCTGTTGTTTCCATCTATTCACTTTTCCACCCACCTTGTGTACAATTGTTTTATGCCATCAACAATTTACAGTCACAGCCCCCCAAACCCAGCCCCCCCTTCTGTAACATTACGGTTCTCACGCTGCTTCCCAGCCACCTGCCACACCGCCGGGGCATTTCTCTGCCCGTGGGAGCAGGTTTCGACCCTGGGCGGCCTCTGCCTCCTGGACACGCAACCAGCTGAGGACCATGTCATCACCTGGAGTGCCCATGAATCTGAATCCTGGGGCAGGGAAACGGCTCTGCCCAGGGGGGTCTCACAGAGGTTGGCTTCTAAGGAGAGCATCGCCTTGCGCAAGGCCAGTGCCCCTTGGGTTGCTTCCCTAACCGGCCTCAGCGGCTCCGCATGCTGAGTGCTGGACGAGCATTGGATGTCACTGCACCTCCCACTCCTCTGGGAAGCTGTTCGTTGAACTTGTTTGGTGAGGCTCCCAGGACTCCCATAGGAAGCCTGGGCTGCCTTGTTCACTGGCTGGGTTTTGTGCAAGTGGCTGGCTTTTGCACCAGCTGTTCCTGTGCCTGTTTCTGGAGCAATTCTTTAATCTTGAAAAGAAGTGGGGAAGGGAGGGGAGAAAGTGTTCATCCTGGCAGAGGCCACAGTGTCCCAAGAGTCCCCACATGGTGGGGGGCACCTAGGCCGAACACCATCCTGGCTGTAGCTATTGCTGACTTAAGCAACCTGGTCCTTCCCCCTCTGGGAACGTCCTGCCCAGGCACTGGCTCTGACAGTGATGGGAGTTGGCAAGACTATCTGTCACTGAATTGCTCTAAATTATATTGTTCTAATGAGAAGTCTGTTTCAGAGATGCTTGTGGAACAGAAGTAATCCTGTCCCCTCGTCCAGTACAGGCTTTCAGTTTTTGAAAAGTTAGAATTAATTCCCAGCATGTCCAAGTTGTTGTTGTTGCTAGGTTCTGTCGAGTTGGTGTTCGACTCATAGTGACCTGGTTGTACAACAGGTGAAACATTATTGTCAGTACTTCTCTCTCTGCTATTCATAAGGTTTTCAATGGTGGATTGTTTTTTGGGAGTGGGTTATCGGGTCCTTCTCCTAAGCCTACAGTACCTGGTGTTCCCAGGCAGTCTCCCATCCAAGTACTAACCAGGCCCGACCCTGCTTAGCTTCTGAGATCTGGTGGGATCGGACACCACACTGGTATGGCTGCAGGCTAAACTGGCTTAAACAAGAACAAAAAGGAGGCTGGTGTATCAGACCTGTGGAGAGAACAGGCAGGAGAGCCTGAGGGTTAGGGCAGGACTGTGAGGAAAAGAGCGGGCAGCAGGTGCCCAAGGCTGACCTTGACCACGGGGTGCAGCGGGGGCCTGGCTGCCTCACCTGGGCCTCCAGTCCTTCTGGCTTTTGCCTTATCATTCATAATTTTCCCCCTTCTCATCTGGTTATGGATTTTATTGAAAAATCCATGTAACAAATTATATAGAGTCATTTAAAAAGTGGACATAGGGCCAGTAGTGGACATTCTAGAGGATTCTGGCCTGTGATGGCAGCTTCCAGAGGGTAGGAACTGTGTCCCTTTGTCTTCCTTCTGCAGCACCTGGGAATGAAAGCTCCTCACAGAATGGGCCCACGGTATCGTGGTCCTCCTTTCCGGAAGGAGGAAGCCTGTCGATTGTCTGAGGGAAAGGTTTCGGTGGTTGTTTTTTCCTGGCTCTATTTTGGGAGTTCTCCTGTATGGGCAGTTAGCTCAGGAACGTCCTGTTCCTTATTCTCAAGACACCTTGGGGGAAGGCACACGTGGGAGTGATGTGGCCTTCTCTCAGGAGGGGGAGTTGCTGCCGACGTGGCAGGCCATTCTGATGGAGTCTGAGGCTCCACCTGATGGGATTGAGGTACCTGGTTGTCCAACTGGTCCAAGAACAAATGCAGATCCTTCAAGGAAGGTGCAGAACAGTCCCCACATATTACTGTCTCCAGGGCAGCATTGCATACCTGCGGAGGAGGCTTGGGCTGAGGCTCTGTAATGCTGTAGTAAAATGCAGAGACCTTGTGTTGTGCATGAAGATGTATCACATACAACAACACAGCATGCAAAAATGGGTGAGATCTGGGCCAGGTGCCGTGACGCACACCTATAATTCCAGCGACTGGGGAGGTTAGAGGTAGGAGGATTGGAGTTGGAGACCAGAGACAGCCTGCCTAAATTAGTGATACCCTGATTCAAAAATAAAAAATATAAAAACTGGGCTGGGGGTGCAGCCCAGTGGTAGAATGGTAGAACACTTGCAAAGTATGCATGAGGCATAGGGTTTAACCCCTAGGTACCAGGGGGAAAAATGGGTGTGATCTATAGTAAGCTCTGTAGACCAGTTAAATATATTGTGCCCGTATGAGTTTCCAGGTTTTGATAAAGTACTGCAGTTATGTAAGAGATGCTGAAAGATGGGTAGGTTGTTATTGTTGTTGTTAGGTGCTGTCAAGTCGGTATCCAACTCATAGCAACCCTCATAGGGTTTTCAATGGCTGACTGTTTCGGGATTGCCTTGGGAGTGGATTGCTAGGCCCTTCTCCCATTTTTGCAGTGCTGGGAATTGAACTCGGGACCTCAGAGACTGCAGCACAGCGCTCTACCAACTGAGCTAAATCCCAGCCCCTAAAAGATGGGTATAGAAGGTCTCTATACAGACACGTGGGGGTCCTGACCATCAGCCCCCCAAAAATGGGACAGATCAAACATGGACTGAATTCTCCAAGACTGCGCCAAAATAAAGCTTTTTTAAATAGGCTGATTATCTGTGATATTTGTTCCAGTAACAGGATCCTGCCTGGCAGACACATCTGACGTGGCTGTGTTCACTGAGGGCCAGCCCATTTGGAACTTGTCTTCCTCTGTAGGCATCGCGCTTCCCTTTTCCAGACCCTTGAGATGGGCTACACTTCTGGTCCAGCACTGGCCTGGTAGTTTCCAGGGGGACCCTGGAAAGATCGCTGCCACTCTGGGGCATTAATTAAATAGACCCACTGAGGCTGCAGGACTGCTAAACTCTGGGGTTCTGTTGATGGTGTATCCTGAGGGAACAGTACCCCGTAGGGGTGGGTGATGCACTTGTGCTCCTGGAGATGTTCCTGCTGGATCTGATTCCTGGTTGGGCACCTCCTGTCTTTCTCACTCAGATTTTTCTTGAGCAGGAGAGTGCCAAATTTACCCCCAAAGGGAAGACGGGGAACACAGGGGTGTTGATGAGGATAGTAGTGCTTGGCCTGGCCAGTAGAGGGCAGCACAGCCCTCCTCCATAATGTCCACCTTGGCATTACTTTAATAAGCCATTGTGAAAATACCTTTTCCACTCACCCCTTTTTCCCCCCATGCGTTTGCTCTCAAAAAGAGGTTGTTTTCCTGGAAAGTTTGTGATCTAACCACTGAACAGGGAGAATAAATCCCCCTAGAATGTGTGAATGTAAAAATTGATTTTTAGGAAAATTGCCCTCTAAAACTGAAGAAAAATCCCACCATTTCCTCACCTTGGACGTATAGAGTCCCTTCCTGCCATTCTCCTGTGTGAGCCAACACCATTACCTTGCGGGAAGATGGTAGGCTCACGCGGAGTGCAGAACCAGCATCAGCCTCAGTGGCTGCTGGGGTCGGCTCTCCGGGCCACTCTGTCTTTGGGAGCCCAGGGAAGCCCTCAGAGCATCTGGCACAAATGTGGAGGATGAAGCATCATGGTTTCTTCTGTTGTTCACCAGCCTTGTCTGGAGGAGCGTTTAATTACCAGCTTGTGGTAATTAAGGAAAAACAAAGTTCTTAAACTCAGGGGGATCTGGCCATGCAAAAGAAAAGCTTGCATGTGGGCAAAAGCTCTGTGTGGGGGCAGGACTTTGGGAACTGATTTAAGTAAGTGAAGGGCTTGTGAGGGATCCCAGGATCATAACATGTTAACAGTCAAAGAGGATGGGGAAAGTCAAGGGCCAAGGTGAAGGGTCTGGTTTGTCTTCTCTAGGAGGTTCCATGGCCATTAGCAGCAATTCTTGCTTATAGAATGCTAAGAAATGCTCATCATCTCCTAACTGAAACCTTTTTATGAATACTTGAGAATCTAAAACACAGAGATGCAGTAAACACATATGACTTTGTTTTTTGTTTGCTTCTTCTTTCCGAAATCTTTCAGTCATTACCTATTTGGGGTGGGGGTACAGCTCCGTGGTAGAGCGCTTGGTTGGCGCCTGTGAGGTCCAGGGTTCCATCCCCAGCACTGTCCCCACCCTAACCCCAACCCCTACCATCTACAAAAACCAAGAAGTCAGAATGAGACTCTTGGTTCCTTTTCTGGGAGACCCTAGTAAGATATTTTCTTTCCATTCATCTTTTATTTGCTAAATTTAAAGAATCCCAGCTACGCTCCAGCACTCAAGAACCTGAGGCATCATCATCGTCATCTTTGTAGATTGCCAGACAGAAAATATTTTAGGACTTTGTAGGACAAAATATTTACTCTCTGTAGCGACTTAACTCTACTGGTGTAGCTTGAAAGCAGCCATAAAAATGAAGGCAGGCAGCTGGGTTTCAGTAGAGCTTCATGGGCACTGAAATTTGAATCTCATAGTTTGTGTGTTTTAATTCATGTTATAAAGTATGATTTTCACTTTCTAACCAAATAAAGATACAAAAATCATTCTTTATTTGTATGTCCTACAAAACAGAGGGCTGAGATTAATAAATTGCACATGATTTTTATCAAGATGCAATGATTTTGTCCAGTACACATGGACCCTCGGAGGCACCCCCTTGTTGCGCCCAACGGGACATTAGCCAGGTTTGATTCCGAGTTTGCAATCTCCTTCGGGCATTTATTTTTCCACAGATTTCCCCCCTACTTAGCTTTTCCCCTCCTTCGAGCCAGCTTTGTCATCTGTTGATTCCCTCAGCACAGACTTAAAGAAGTGGTTGGCCTGTGCATATGTGATATTCATATGAGTCAAGCATGTGACTTTCAAAGATTATGCTGTGACAGTCCTATATATAATGCAATATAGAGCATTTAAAACAATATGTAAATTTCTGCTCATTTGTTTTTAAAACTAAGAACAGAGCAATTAAGGAAATCATTTAGCTCGCATGGTAGTGCATGCCTGCAATCTCAGCACTTAGGAGGCTGAGGCAGGAGGATGGTGAGTTCAAGACCAGCCTGGGCTACATGGTGAGACCTTGTCTCAAAAAGGGAAAAAATAAGCATCATTCAATAAGGGCAAAAAAATCGCACCTTATATTTCTTCTACTGGTTGGGTACAGAAGATGGCAAAGGGATCTTGAAGGTAGGTGAACAGGGATGGAAAGACATGCCCTTGGAGGGGGTCCTCCCCAGGTCTACCCAGACAGAATCAAGCTCTGGTGTGGCAACTCCAGGCATCAGTAGCAACATCATAATGGGAATTCTTAAAACCCCAGATGGTTTTCCTCCATAGACGATTTTGATTTCCACCCATTAGTTCTTATCATTGATAGTGTTCTTTTTTTAAAAAGAAAAGAAAAATGCCCTTTTTTCACAGATATTAATGTGGGAAGCTGGACGACAGCCCAGAGGACACTGGACTGAGTGTCAAGAGGCTCCTAGTTTTGAAACTCTGACTGACCAGCGACTATCCAGTGACACTGGATAAACCACAGTACTTCTGTTTTTCCACATGTAAAATGAAAATCCCAAACGCTACCATCTCTAGTGTTCCATCTGGTGCTGAAAATTTTGTAACAAAAATAGATTCAAATCCTTTTGATAGAATTAAGAGTGGTCAGTGATTTTTTAAAAAATAGAAATAGCTTAGTCCGTATTCAGAATCTAGTATTGCCCCCCAGATTTCTAGGTTTGACTTCATATATGAAAGATAAAACAGTCATATAAGACAAGATATAAAAGTTGAAATACCCAGTTTTGAATTAATTTTGTATTTGGAATAAATAGCAGTGGTAGAGAAGTAAAAAAGTGGGTTTGTCTGCCTTAATTGCTGGGCAGCATATGGTGCCAAGTGCCTTTAGTGAGATCTTTCCATCCCCTGACAGGCTGGAAGGGCGACAGGGCAGATGGAAATAGACAATGGGGAACAGAGACCCTTTAGACTTTAGAAGTACACTTGTGCTTGAAGTCTTTGGGTGATTCAAGCCCAGAAAAGAGAAGCAAATCTCATAAGACCCAGGTCCTCCAAGCCTTTGGGGGGAGGTCTAGAGTCTCTCCAGACAAAGGAAAGCAAAGTTCCTCAAGTGTTGCCTTTAAATAAAGCCAGGGTCTCTTGAGATGCCTAACATAGAGGGATTGTCTTCTGAAGTTGAACAGGGCATTTGGCACAGAACCGTCTTATCTCTGACGAGGGACCTCCTCAGGTTTAGACACCCAAGTGGTCTCAGTTTTATTAAGCTCATTTTGTCTACCTGACCTCTAGCCTCTACAAGCAATGACGTGCCCAATCATGCAGCTTTCTGTCTTTTTCAGCAAACTGTTTTTGATGACTGTTACATAAACTCTAAACGGACCAGCCAAATTGTACAAGTCAGCCCGGCGCAGTGGTGCACGCCTGTAATCCCAGACGCTTGGGGGGCAGAGGCAGGAGGATCGAAAGTTTGAGACCAGAGGCAATCTGCATAACTTAGTGAGACCCTGTCTCAAAAAAGTAAAGAAAAATGGGCTGGGGTGCAGCTCAGTGGTTCAGCACTTGCAAAGCATGCAGGCGTGAGGCCCTGGGTTCAACCGCCAGGGCCTCAGGACTGAAAAAAAAAAATTTGTACAAGTCCAGGATCCAAAATAAATTCAGGTCATAAATAACTAAGAGTTTCACGGACAGATCTTTGTCTCTTATTCTAAATGGCTGGTAGTCACTGTTGCTGGGGCATGAAGTCCTTCCCTGGCAAGATTTTTCTGTAGAATTCTTTTGAGACCAGTTGTGTTAACAAGTTGCAAAGATTACTTTAATGCTCTGCTTGGAATTCACTTATTGTGTACATAAATCTCTAAGCCCACTATCATATCAGCAAGAAATTTCTAGGATTTTTGAGAGTTTGGGAACCTCTTGTTTCAGCTTAGTGTGACAAGAGTCAAAGCATTTTGGATTAGATTCAGGTATTTGGTTTTGGTTTTGGTTTTATTTTATGCCTCCAAACACTTAAAGTAACTTAGCTTACTTCAGATTTGTGGCAGCAAATAACATCTGGTTTTTATACTTTTTTCCCTATGGGATACATTTCTGAGTCCTTTGGGCTTTATTATATATTCATAGCAACAGATCTACACTTAGTTTTCTTCCCCCACCCCCTAAACTTTAATTTTGAAAAACCCCAAGCCTGTTGGCAAACTGGAAGAATATTACAAACCCCTTTATGGAGCTTTCCCAGTTAACGTTTGCTTCGTATGCTTTCTCTCTCTCTCTCTGTGTAGGTGTTATTTTTACTTATGTTTTTTATTTTTTGTTCAACCACTGAAAAGTATCAGATTTGTGACGCTTATGCTCGAAATATTTCAGGATGCATCTCCCAAGAACTAAGTTTTAAGTAATTGCAATACCTTCGTCACACTCAAGGAATTTAGTGTTCACCCAGACATCTGTAATACAGCCCGAATTGTTTCTGTAATGCCCTCTACCTTGGTCCTTTGAGGATCCGGTCAGGGACTGACAAATCCCAATTAGGTGGGTCGCCATGTCTCTCTAGTCACCTCTCATCTGGAAAACCTCCCTACCCTTTTTTGTCTTCTGACATTCTAGAAGATTCCAAGCCAGTCGTTTTCTCCAGTGTTCCACAGGCTGGTTGGTCTACTTGGTCTTGATGAGGTTCAGGTTAAACAATCTGGGTAAGGGTGTCACCAAGGCAGTGGCCTGTGTGTCTGGTTGAGATTACATTCGGTGGCACACAGTCATGGGTTGTTCCAAAATTGGTGTTGCAAAGGTGGGTCCCTGGGTTACAGGGTGTCTGCCAGGTCACATAATAGCAACCTACTTCTCCTGTCAAAACTCCATGGGGTCCAGTGAGACCATGTGATGCCCCCCCACCCCCAAAGCGTTTCACCCACTGTTCTTCTCAGGTTTCTTTTGCTTTGTGGCTGGAGGTGACCTGGGGCAGGGAGAGCAAAATCATAAAGGAAGGGGATTCAGTCTTTATATAACCATCACCTTGCTCTTTTGCCTGGATAATTGTAAGGAATGAACGATGATGTGTTCTGTACTTTCTAGGTTGTTGTATTCAATCTGTATGAACAAAAAAGGCTAGTTTGCACCTGTCTGTCCACAGAGAAACCTCCAAGGCAAATACTTGTCTGGAGTCAGTAGCCTGCAACTATTACCGAAGGTCTGGGTAAGGTTATTAAGATGCCTTGTGTTTGCCCTGGTGGCACACACAAGATAAATGAGGCGGGATTCTTTTAGCTCAGTTACATGTTGGCTTTTCATGTTTTAGTTACTAGTACGGAACAGGAACATTTGCTTCAGCAGCTCAGCTAGATAAACAGCCTCTGCAGAGTAATAGAGGAAAATCAGCAGCCTGTGCCATTGGCTTAAGGAGATAGGTTGAAACTTCATAAATAAAAGGTTTCACTGAAGCTTATCAGAAGAAATATTTCTGCATGAATATAAAAATTCAAGTAAATTTTGTGTTTAATCTTTCCCCAGAGGATAGGAAACTAAACTATTAGTTTTGGGCTAGTGGTTGAGAACCATTTCTCTAAGAAGGAAAAATGTCACCATCTAAATCCTCCTTGGGTGGTATTAGGGATAGGGTGATGTCGTTTAATAACCTCTAACGTTATTTATGCCTGCAGCTGTACCACTGAGGCGTCCAATCCCATCAGATCTAGGAAGCTAAGCAGGGTCAGGCCTAGTTAGTCCTTGCATGGGAGACCACCTGGGAACACCACATGCTTCAGGCTTGGGAGAAGGCCCTGGCAACCCACTCCCAAAAATCAATCTGCCATTGAAAATTCTATGAATAGCAGAGAAGCACTGACAATAGTGTTTCATCTGTTATACGTAGGGTCACTATGAGTCGGACCCCGACTCTACGGCACCTAACAACAATAATTGTGCATTTTTTTTGGGGGGTGTACTGGGGGCTGAACCCAGGACCTTGTGCTTGCATGCTTTGCAAGTGCTGGACTACTGAGCTGCACCCCTAGCCCATTTTTTTACTTTTTTGAGACAGGGTCTCACTAAATTATGCAGACTGCCTCTGGTCTTGAATTTGGGATCCTCCTGCCTCCGCCTCCCGAGCTGCTGGGATTACAGGCGTGCACCACTGTGTCCAGATAAGGTGATATTTTCAAAGGCTCCAAAGACCAGGACATGGACATCTCTGGGGGGGGGGGTACCATTTTTTCACTTTTCCCTCCTGTCCTAACTTTTTAAAGCAGTGATTCTCAAAGTGCTGTCTATCAGTCACCCGTCAAGCATAGGTTCTTGAGCGCCTTCTGCCCCACCCAGAGATGCTGACCGAGGGGTTCTGGGGTGGGGTCCAGGGAACTGCATTTTGAACAGTCTTGCCAAGAGATCTGCATGCCGGTGGCCTGAACATCATGCTTTGAAGGGAAGATGACTCAGTCTCGGAGAGGCTGCCCCCGCTTGTTCTGTGGTACTGGGGGGCTAACCCCAGGGCTTTGCACATACTCTGCAAGCACCCTACCACTGCGCTACTCCCTCAACCCATTTTTTTACTTTTTATGTTGAGTCAGGGCCTCGCTAAGTTACACAGGCTGCCTCTGGCCTCGAACTCACGATCCTCCTGCCTCTGTTCTGGAGTCAGTGGGATGACAGGTGTGCACCATCCCACCCTGCCAGAGGCTTAGTTTTCATCTAAGAGGCAGGTACAGCTGTCGTAGCAGCCAACCCCCACGGGGTTGTCAGCCAGCGGCCTCTCTGGACACAAGGAGCCATGTGAGTTAGGAAAGGACAGCTGTGTCCCTCTTTGTTGCCATGGGTGTCAGCGCAGCTGGAAGGAGGATGAGCTGGGCACGTGTGGGAGGGCCCTGTCTCGGCCACTGTGGGGGAGGAGGGAGGGTTGGGGCAGGACCTGGTGGAGACAGTCCTTGGCAGCCAGGGCTGGGGACAGGTAGGCCAGAAAGCTTCCGACTCCATTGTCAGTGAGGAGGAAGAATTTCCTAGGGCAAGGCGGGAGCCCACCCGAGGCCTCGCTGAGGGAGGGGTTGCAGCCTTGCACGTGGGCCTTGGCATGTGTCCTGGTAGACATCAGTGAAACCTCAGTCAGTCCCCACCATTCCCAGCACTGCCACCCCCGTCCCTGTTTGAACTTCTGGTCCTCGGTGGCCCTGCGACCCTCAGGCCATTCATTCGCTTGGTGTGACTTCACCAACTTCGGGGCCCCCAAAACAACTAAGCCACAGTCCATGTTTTCAAAGACTTTGGATTCCAGGAAGAGGAATCTGTATCCCAGAGTCATGAAGAGAAAGGGGTGCCATGGTGGAGTGAGTTTGGAAAATGCTGCCGGAATGTACCATATTGCCAAGAGATGCCTGGGTGCCAGGCTTTCCTGGACTAACTGGACCAGGAACATTTTTTCAGTCTTTCTCAGAGCAAGCTTTGAAAAAAGTGACTGACAGAGTAAGTGGTATATTTTTTGGTGGCTTGTGGCATTTGACACTAAGTCCTGAACTATCTGGGGTGGATGACTTAGACACTCGTCATCCCAGGGACTCAGGAGGCTGAGGCAGGAGGATCTCAAGTTTGCGGCCAGGGCAGCTTGTGTAACTTAGGGAGACCTGACTCAGAGTAAAAAATAAAAGTGGAGCTGGAGATGTGACTCAGTGGTAGAGCGCTTGCCTAGCACGTGTGAGGCCCTGCCTGGGTTCAATTTCCAAAAGAAAAAGAGGTGGCAGGGAGGGAGGGAGGAAGCGGGGAGAGGCAGGAAGACAGATAGACTTGTAACATTCTTTAACCAGACATCATCTGGGAAGTTACAAAGGAAAATTACTGAAATGTAATCACTTTTTCAGCCCTTTCTGTGATTCGAGTTTACTTGCTGTCAGCCCACCCGGATCGGCAGGTCCGATGGTGCTTTGCCCGTTGTCTTTTTGAAAGGACTCTGTGGTTGCTTCAGACTTTCCCAGGCACTCTGCGTACACATCACATCCCTGCCGTGACAGGTGGCAGCGAAGGTTGGCAGGAGACAAAACAGGAATGTGCCCTTTGTCAACCGAAGGTCTGTGGCTCGGCGCGGGCCGGAGGGAGGTGCGGGTTGCGTTGCCGAGCTGTGGCTGAAACAAGGAAGCCGAGTGTCCAGCGCCCACTCGCGGCAGTGGGTGGTGGTCTTCCTAAGACACCAGCAAGTGCGCTTCAAAGCAGGACTTCTCACGGGCAGTGATGGGTGGGGTGGGGTGGAAGGGCCAGTTGAATGCCCTGTGGGGAGAACAAAATTTTTCTGTAAAGTTTTAGATCAACTGTTCCATGGCAGGAGAGCACCTCTTGGCCACTCTTCTTCCCCCCCCCCACCCCCCCCCACCCCCCGCTTTTTCTTTCTTCCTTTCTCTTTTCTCTTTCTTCCTTTTTCTCTTTTTCTTTATTTCTCTTCTTTCTTTCTTTCTTCCTATTTGTAATTTTTAGTGTACAACTTTGTGGGTTTCATTATGACATTTCCATTTTTTGTTTTTTGTTTTTTTATTAGCAATTTTTAGTGTACAAATGAGTTTCATTATGCCATTTCCATATCCTCTTGGCCTTTCTATTCTTTTTCCAAGTCATAGAATATATGAACAATTGTGATTTTTTTAATGAAACATTTGCCATTTATATATATTTTAAGGTTCAACATTCAAATAAAATACCTGACTTGTTGAGAATCCAGATTTGTCTTTTAGTAGGAAAATAAATGTTAAGGTTGGAAGAAGGACTAGGTACAGGGGACAGAGTAGAAGAGTTTTTTGAGTTTTTATTATTATTATTATTATTATTATTATTATTATTATTATTAATTTACTTTTTGGTGGTACTTGGGTGTTGAAACCAGGGCCTCGAACATACTTTGCAAGCATTCTACCACTGGGTTGCTCCCCTAGCCCACTTTTTACTTGTTATTTTGAGACAGGATCTTGCTGAGTTACACAGGCTACCTCTGGCCTCGAACTTGAGATCCTCCTGCCTCCACATCCTGAGTTGCTGGGATGATAAGTGTGTGCCACTGTGGCCTGGCTTGAGATTTATTTTTAAATTCACGTCATTGGTGGAGATATGAATTGGTGTAACCTTTGTGAAGGGCAGTTTAACAGCAGCCATCCTAATGACCTGTGCCTGTCCTTTGCCCAAGTCATTACTTCTGTGTAAATTTACGCTGAGGGTGACTTGGACACATAGAAGATGGTAAGTGCACAGGCGATACTTTGCTGCAATAACTGGAGATGAGAAACAACTCAAATGCCCACCAGAAGGGGACCAGCAGAGATTGGCACTATTGTTGTTGTCAGGTACTATTGGGTTGGTGTCTTACTCACAGCGACCCTATGTACAACAGAACAAAACACTCCCCAATACTGTGCCATGCACACAATCCTTTTATGTTTGAGCCTACTATTGCAGCCACTGTGTTTCTTCTCATTTTGAGTTGCACCACATCAGCAAAAGGAGATCCCAGGGGCTTTACTCAATTCCCATCATTAAGGTTGACTCTACTTCAAGGAGACAACTCTTCCCCAAGTGTCTGTTGAATGCCTTCCAGCCTGGGGGGCTCATTTTCTGACTGTACATTTGACAGTGCTTCTCTGTTATTCATAGGGTTTTCAATGGCTAATTGTTTCAGGCATAGGCTGCCAGGTCCTTGTCCTTAGTCTGTCTTGGTCTGGAAGCTCAGCTGAAACCTGTCCATCATGGGTAACCCTGCTGGTGTCTGAGGTACTGGTAGCATAGCTTTTAGCATCACAGCAACACACAGTTATGGTGGCTCACACCTGTAATTCCAGCGACTCGGGAGGCTGAGGCAGGAGGATTACATGTTCAAGGCCAGAGGCAGCCTGCCTAATTTAGCAAGACACTATCTCATGATAAAAGATTTAAAAATAGAATAGGGGTACAGCTCATTACTGGAGCACCTGAAAACATGTGTAAGGCCCTGGGTTCTGGGGAAAAAAAAAAAAAAAAGAAGTAGTATTAGTACATGGCCACAACATGGCTGAACCTTGGCAACTCCAATCTGAACAAAAGAAGCCAGAAACAGAAGGCCACACATCGCACGATTCCATTCATATGAAATGTCTAGAACAGGATAAGGGCAGTAGATTGTAGTTCCTGGGGCTGGGGGTGGTTGTGGTAGGAGACACTGGGCAGCCACTGCTGCTGGGTAACAGTTTTCTATAGGGGAATAACAGTGCTATGAATGGGTTGTGGTGATGGCGTCAACTCTATAAAGATTGTCTCACTGAATTTTACACTTTAAATGGTTGACTTTGTGGTATGGGGATTATATCTTGATAAAGCTGTCATTTTTCAAAAAATGGGATTTGAGCTGAGTATGGTGCTGTGCACCTGTAGCCGCAACTGCTCAGAAGGCTGAGGCAGGAGGAATCCTTAAATGTAGGAGTTCAAGGCCAGCCTAGGCAATGTAGTAAGACCCCATCCCTCTAAAAAGAAAAAAAATAAATAAGATTTGCTTTACATGCGATGCCTCAAGATATATGTGCCTATATGTCTTCATTGGCATTTATTTTTATCTTTTCCCTGGAGTTGGGGTTCAGCGCAGCATGGGGGTGCCAATTAATACAAAGGAGAAGCAGCTTCCTTTCGTCTTCAAAGCTGCGTGTGAACCTAGTTTCCCTCCCCCAAAACCTACTTCTGAATCAACAGACTTTGCTGGACCTTGTGATTCTGTTCTGCTCCTAGTTCTTCCCTTGGGATTATGGCCCTTGCTTCTGCACAGGTAGCAGCTTCCTTCCTCCCCCCCCCACTTGGACTGTGAAGCAGGTTGCCTTTCTTGGGCGCCTGTCAATGACTTTCCTTTTCTGGCATTTTCCTGTGTGGTCTTCAAGAAACAGTGCTGGTACCAGCTAATGACAGACCTTTTATTTAGGTGGCTCAACAGGCGGATGAGGCTTAAAAATAGCACCCGACTGGGTTTTCCTCCAGGTGAAACAGCTGGGGAAGGGGAACAGCTGTGCTGTTTGAACAACCTCTGGGACCCGGAGGAGGCTCACTCATCTGGAAAGCTGCTGGACAGGGGAAGCTGGTAGGAAGAGGGTGAGCGCCCAGGGCCAGCAGAGGATGTGATGGGTGTGAGCTGATGGCACCCTCGGAGGTTTGCGCATGGAAAGAAAAGGAGACGCAAGCTTTTCAGTGATAGGTTCTGCTGGGGAGCGACCTGCCCACCCTGGCGTGGGCTCCCACATTCCAAGTGACTTGTGGGGAATTTACCACTGTGATCCACGCCATCAGGAGCCCCATGCTACACCTGAGGGCCAGATCTGGCCTATGGTCTGCTTGGGGGAAATTTTTGTTCAAACACAGCCATGCCCACTGTTTTACCTGTTGGCTACACCCAGGCCTTGATGGCAGAGATGAATTAGTGCCCCTGTCTGTCCCTGTCTGAGAATTTGCTGACTTCGCTGCTGCTGCAGTTTGACTTTTTTTTTTCCCCTGGGTACTAAGGGGTTGAACCCAGGACCTCACACAGGCTTTGCAAGTGCTGTACTACTGAGCTGCACCCCCAGCCCATTTTTTACTTTTTACTTTGTAACAGGGTCTTGCTAAATTATGCAAGCTGCCTCTGGTCTCACACTTGCAATCCTCCTGCCTCCACCTCCTGAGTCCCTAGGTTTCCCGGGACATGCCACTTCGCCTGGTTCAAGGCTCAAATGTCCTCCATAGATCTGTGTGTTAAAGCCTTGGTCCCCAGGGTGGTGCTGTTGGGAGGCGGAACCTTTTGTATGTGGGGCCTAGTGGGAGGCCCTTAGGTCATTGGGCATGTGCTGTAGGAGGGGATTGTGGGACCTCAGTCTCTTCCTCTTTCTCTCTTTGTTTTGGGGCTCCTGATGTAATTAAGCAGTTTTTCTCGCCGTATGCTTCCGCCATGATGTGCTGCCTCATCCCAGGCCCAAAGTAGTGTGTCTAGTCGATCATGAGCTGGTACTACCAAGGCCATGGGCCCAAGTAAACCCTTTTCCTTTTTTTTTTTTTTTTTTTTTTTTACTTGGGGGTTGAACCCAGGATCTTGCACTTGCACATACTTTGCAAATACTCTGCCACTGGGCTGCACCCCTGGCCCATTTTTTATTTTTTATCTTAAGACAGGGTCTCTTAAGACAAGCTGCCTCTGGCCTCAAACTTGTGATCCTCCTACCTCTGCCTCCTGCGTCGCTGGGATTACAGCTATGAGCCACTGCGCTGGCTCAACCTTTTTGTGTGTGTGTGTGTGTGTGGTACTGGGGGTTGAACCCAGGGCCTTGCGCTTGCATGCTTTGGAAGTGCTGGACCACTGAGCTGCGCCCCCAGCCCATTTTTTGTTAACTTTTTGAGACGGGGTCTCACTAAATTACGCAGACTACCTCTGGTCTCGAACTTGCGATCCTCCTGTCTCTGTCTCCCGAGCCACTGGGATTATAGGCATGAGCCACCGCGCCCAACAACCCTTTTTCTTTATGAGTAGGTATCTCAGGTACCTCGTTACAGCGACAGAAGCTAACTAAAGCAAGCGCTAAATGATGGGAATCTCTTCTCCCGGGAGGCCTGGAGTCTGAGCCTACTGCATGTTTGAGAGGAAGACCACAGGTCCTTGTGTGCAGCTAGGGGCTCAAGGACCCGCCTTAGCATGCGGTCCAGAGCAGACCGCTCAGACGTGGTGTGTGGGCTGCTGCTCACCAGAGACTGGCTTCTGTTTCTTTTCCCTGGAGTCACTACTTTGCCGTCGTTCAGACATTCCTCAGTGACATGTTTTCCACCTGCAGGCACATTTGGGATCCCTGAGGCGCAGGCAGGAGACTGATCTACATTTCGCTCCTAAAAGAAGAGGTCTCATGACACCAAGCCTGTGTCCCCATGAGGTCAGCCTCCTTGGGGGTCAGTGTCTGAGTGGCCTCTTGGCGGGGCCACCTGCAGTGACAAGAGTTGAGTTCCTTGCTGTCAGTGCTTCCAGGCATGTTCTGTCCGCTCAGCGTGGCACAAGCGGCCGAATTTACTGAACCCGCCCCCCCACTGCCCCCCCACCAGCCAGAAGCAGCCAGCGACCCACCTGGGCCGCTTGGAGTTTTCCCCCAGGAAGTTCACCTTGGGACTGGCCTGCTGCTACCCCTCCAAGGGACTAGAACTCTAGTGTCTGAAATGGGGCCTGATTTCCTCCCTGCCGCTGGGACACCAAGCAATCCAGAGGCTGGGACAGCAGAGGGGGCTCACTGCATGGCCACAGCACCGAGGTGGACCTTGGCTCCTGCTTCTCCAAAGGGCATGTTTGGGTCATGGGTGGGGTCAGACCTCGTGGAATGCACTGGCCTTCATGTAAGCAAGGAGGCAGGGAGGCCCGCGTAACAGTGGGTGATGGACCGAGGTGATGTGGCTAGATGCAGATTCCCGATTCACTGCCTGCTGGGATTCTCATTCCTGTGGTGTTACCTTGATGCCCCTCTTTTGCCTATCAGAGAATGTCAGACCAAAGTCCTAAGCAAGACCCGGGTGAGTCACAAATTACCAGCCAAACCCAGGCTGCCAGCTTCGCTCTGTTCCAAGCGCCTGAGTATCCTGCTGACTGGGCACTTGTCCAGACTGCAGGCCAGCTCTGGTCTCTGCTGAGCAGGGCTGGCCCTGGGCTTCATCGGCAGTGTGTGGGCGCCCTCTAGTGGACAAGTGGACGTGGTCCCCCAAGCCTGCTGAATGGAACTAAAGGCAAGAGAGGTGGCTAGCTTGGAGACCCCTTGACTCTATGAAAAAAATGCTGGCCAGAAGCAGGAGGAGGGCAGCCCGGTGATAATGTGGCTCCTTGATGGCTTGGGGAAGGGATACACTCTTCCATCCTGTCACCTCCAGGTTGATGTATTAATAACCTGATTTATTTGAAAAGCTGCAGGAACTAGCTGAGATGGTGGCACGTTCATGTGATCCCAGCACTGGGGATTGTGAGTTTGAGGCTAGCCTGGTCTCCATAGAAAGCTCCTGTCTCAAAAAAAAAAAAAAAAAAAAGCAGGAAACAAAAACATAAATGCTTGTGTATCTTTGCTTGTGGGTGATGGTGAGCAGGAATGTCAGGCTTTTTCCATAAAGGACCGGACAATATTTTAGGCTTCATAGCCAAGAGGCCATGTCGTCTGCCTTTTTAGCATGAAATGATCCCGGATAGTATATAAATGCATAGGCATGGCTTGTCCACTGGCTGTATTGAGCAGGCTGGGCACCTTGTTGTCATGAGCCATCTTTTGTCAATCCTGGGGAAGGAGGAGGAGCTGAAGGCTGTTCCTCTCTCACAGTAGACGAGAAATTCCTCAGGTGCAGGGACCCTACACACCCGGCACCTACCACAGGCAGGGCATGCAGCAAGCGCTCACAGCACATTTGCTAACCCCTCATGACTCTTAGGGCAACCTCTGTAATATGTCAGCTTTCTTCCAGGATTTCCTGGGATTTCTTGAGTGGAGAGCGGCACACTCTGAGTCAGGT
Organism: Pedetes capensis; assembly: GCA_007922755.1. Taxonomy (NCBI): domain Eukaryota; kingdom Metazoa; phylum Chordata; class Mammalia; order Rodentia; family Pedetidae; genus Pedetes; species Pedetes capensis. Next base: position 114,059 of record VMDO01003016.1, read on the forward strand.
GTTTCAATCAGCAGAGCAAATCAGATTAGCCGCCATCTCTGTTTTCCTTCCATTTGTCTCTGTCTGCAATGAACCAAAGTGCTAGGCAAGAAGTCCACAGGCAGAGAGGCCTGTGGTGGTCAGCACTGGCCCCCAGAGGAGGGCACTCCCAGGGGCCAGCTATGGACAGTGGTGGTGAGTCCTGTTTTACAGAACCAGGGGAGGGTTTGCACCAAGGCATCTGCTACTTTATTAGAACCTCCTCACTGGGGCCATTCCAGGGAACGCTACGTCCCTAACCCAGCAAGAAAACAGCAGGGCCAAAGCAGCCTCTTCAGCTGCTATTCCTCTAGGGAAGTCTTGTGGTCTGACAGGCTTCTCTATTCTTCAGTTACTGATCGCAACAGCTGTCTTTGGTAGTGCATACTGACTCATCACGTGGACTGGGAAATATACATGCATGAACCAGATAAAGAAACTGAGGCACAGAAACGCTAGCTGATGTGGGCATAATATTGATATTATCTATGTAGCATAGAAGTTAAAAAGCTTGGATTAAGCTGGCTGTAATGGCGCACACCAGTCATCCCAGTCACTTGGGAGGCAGAGGTGAGAGGATCATAGATTCAGGGTCAGGCCAGAGGCAACCTGCGTAACTTAGCAAGACCAAGATAAAAAATAGAAAAGGGGCTAGGGTGCAGTTTAGTGGCAGAGCATTTGCAGAGTATATTCGAGGCCCTGGGTTTAACCCCCAGTACTGAAAAAAAAAAAAAAAATTGGAAAGGGGTGGGTGTGCAGCTCAGTGGTAGAGCACTTGCCTAGAATGAGCAAGGCCTTGGGGCAAAAATGTTTATCAGGGAGAAAAATAAATGGTATTTGTGTTGTTGTTGTTGTTGTTGTTAGGTGCCATCGAGTGGCATCCGACTCATAGCGACCCTAAGTACAACAGATGAAACACTATTGTCAGTGCTTTTCTGCTATTCATAGGGTTTTCAATGGCTGATTGTCTTTTGGGAGCAGGTTGCCAGGTCCTTTTCCCAAGGGTACAGCACCTGGTGTTCCCAGGCGGTCTCCCATCCAAGTACTAACCAGGCCTGACCCTGTTTAGCTTCCGAGATCTGATGGGTATTTGTGTAATCTGAGCAAATTAAGATGTAAGATTTCTCTTAAACATATGTACAGTCCCAGGCATCCACAGTGGGAGGGGAGGAAGGTTTCTGCAGCAGTTCTCAGGGGTTGGCTGGAGTGGGAGGGCGAACATCCATCTCTGGATGTATTTCAGTTACCTGGGAAGTGCTTGGATAGAGCAGCTTTTCCTCCGCAAGGCCACTCTTTTTGCTGTGTTTGCTGGCGAGGTCATGGGCCAAGTACTCCTGGTGCTGAGAGCTGGCTCAGCTCATGATAACCTTGTGTAAAGGATGACCAACCACTGCGGCAGAGGAGGCGGCGCAGCCCTGGCTGTGCCGCTCATGTGTTAGGGAGAAGCGGTCAGGGTTTGGCATCCACAGGCCAGAGCTGCTAGCTGAACCTTCATGGCTAGCACCCAGCTTGGCCCAGAGGCTTAACCCCTTCCGCCCCCAGAGAGACGCCATCTACACATCTGCAGTTTCTCCTCCTCCTGCTCTTTGCTTCCTGAGCCATTCACGCAGGGCTCCGATGTTTTAGGTTGAAGTGAGAAGCCAAAATGATGTTTCAGATGCTGCTGTGTTGGATTGCACCTACCACTGGGCTTGCCGATCCCAGGGAATATCAACTGTAGGTGTGTGGATTGCCTGTCAGGATGGATTTGGGCTCAAAAACCCCATTTCATTGCTACGGGTGTAAGCACTAAAACCAGCTCTGTGGCACTCCTGTTGTCTGGAATTTGTATACAGTGTCATGCAGTTTAAAGAATGCCACCATCTATCTGTAGAGACGAAAGATGGCTGTGTTTAGAGTCTAACCTGCCCCCTGGCCCAGGTGTCCAAACTCTAAGGGAGAGGTGGCTTCCGAATGAATGTTCTTGGAACTTGCCTGAGGACTTGGGGATCTGCACAGGAAGCCTTTCCTCTGAGAGGGGCCTGAGATCCTCTCACTGTAGCACCTGCTTCTTTAAGTCCCTGACTTTGATGACCCCCGCCTCCTCCACCTTGGCAGATTGAAAACTGAGATCAGGAACAGCCTTAACCTTAACTCCCTTAACCGGTCCGTCCTTGAACCAATGAAGCCCTGTCCCCTTCCTGACTCTCTCCAGAGGGCTGGGATAAGTCATTCTGCTCTGTCCCCCCATTGCTACTCTGGGAAGAGGTCTCCGCTCCTGAGTTGGTTCCCTGCCACCATCTTGGAGCCAAAGACCATCTCCTCCCACCTGAGCTAGCACAGTCCCTACACTTGTCCCTCATGCCATCCTTTGCTCCCCACAGCTCCATTCTGCACGCAGCCAGAGTGGCCTTCTGAAAACGTAGCCTGACCTTACCGATCTCTTGCTTGACCCTCTCACAGTACCCTTAGGTTTCTGGGCCCACAGATGCCAACATTCCCAACCTCAGTGACGTTTTTCACTCATGTCCTTGCCTGCTGCTCTCCTCCAGGTTCTGGCAGGCAGCCAGGCCTGTCCCCTTCCTGGACCTTGGCTCCTGCACACTGGGCTGGCTTTTTGTTTTCCCACCTGCCTCACTGGGTTGGGTCAGCCTCTAGGGTGTCCTCCTCCACATGGCTTCTCAGGACTTCTCCCCTCACCCCCATATTGGGGACTAAACCCCGGGCCTTGCACATTCTTTGCAAGTGCTGTGCCACTGAACTGCACCCCAGCCCCTCTTTTATTTGTTAAGACAGGGCCTCACTAAGTGATGCAGGCTAACTCTGGTCTCAAACCTGTGATCCTCCTGCCTCGGCTGCCTGAGTCACTAGGATTACAGGTGGACGCTACCATGCCAGCTTGAACTCCTTGAGCCTGCCAACAAGATTATATCTCCCTGGTGCAGCACCTGGTCACACCTTTATTTCCTTGCACAGCACTTTGCAAGGCTGTAGTGAGTCAGATGTCACCTTGACTGGACTTTCAGGTTGGGAACCTTACCCTCAGGGTCTGATGGCAGGAAACCTGGCATATGGCAGGTGCCCAGTTGATACACACATGGGTGACATCTACCTCCCCAGCCTTGCAAAGCATGACTTCCATGGTTTTGTTGCAGGTGCTACAAAGATAGTTGACACAGACCAGAAGCATTGTCTTGGGCTCTCGGCTGCCTGTGCCTGCAGCCAGAGTGCCTGGGCTCCAGAAGCTGAGCCCAGCTGTCCGAGACTCAGGAGTGAGCCCTCAGGGTCCCTGGCAGGGCCCTGGTCAGGACTCTGGACACTCAGTGTAGACTGCTTTCCTTGTCCTTGGTGTACCCTCCTCTCATTACCGAGTGGCAGTGATGTGGCCTGGGGTGGGATAAGTACGAGTGGACGAGTGGGCTGGGCTTGTGCTTGCACCCCCTGCCGACGGCCATGCACTCTGCCATCTGCAAGAACGGGCAGGCAGTGCCCAGGGGCCCATCGCGGCAGGGCAGAGCAACCCAGGAACCACCTGGGACACTTGCTGCTCTCTTTCCTTGACAGGCACCAGCCTGGGAGCAAATTCCAGCCATGGAGGTTTTTTGTTGTTACTGCTATTTTCAGAGACGGGCTCACTAGGTAGCCCCAGCTGTCCTGGAACTCACTAGCCTTGAACTCACTTCGACCATCCTGCCTCAGCCTCCCGAGTGCTGGGATCACAGGTGTGTGCCACTGTGCCCAACTTTGTGCATGGTGTTTTAAGACTCTTAATCAGTGCTATTGTTGTTGTTAGGTGCCATCAAGTTGTGTCCGACTCATAGCTACCCTCATAGGGTTTTCAATGGCTGATGGTTTCGGGATTGCCTTGGGAGTGGATTGCCACGTCCTTCTCCCATTTTTGGGGTACTGGGAATCGAACTTGGGACCTCAGAGACTGCAGAGCAGCACTCTACCAACTGAGCTAAATCCCAGCCCCCTTAATCAGTGCTAGTGTTTTAAAAACAAGGTTACCATGGACAACCTTGAGTTTCTGTTTTCTCCCAAGGGGCAGAAAGGAGGCTGCAGAGGGGCTGGAGCTGCATGGAGAGGCCCCGTAAGCCACAACTTCTTGCCAACTACCGCCCCGCCCTGCTTGCCGTGGACATTTGTCTCCCCTGCTGGGTTTGGAAGGCACATGAGGTCTCAGCCCATTTTTAAGTTATGGATGTGTATGTTTGGGCTGGGGTTTACCTCAATTGGTAGAGTGCCGCTCTGTGCACTCTGAGGCCCTGTGTTCGATCCCTGGCACCGCAAAAAATGGGAGAAGGACCTGACAGCCCACTCCCAAAACAATTCCCAAATAATCAGCCATTGAAAACCCTATGAAAAACAGCACAATTTCATGAGTATATTGGAAAAATAGGAGACTATAACCCAAATATTGGGAGAAGGACTTGGCAACCCCCTCCCAAAAAAAATCAATCTGCCATTGAAAACCCTATGCACAGCAGAGAGGCACTGACAATAGTGTTTCCCCTGTTGTACAGAGGGTTGCTATGAGTCGGATACCAACTCAATGGCACCTAACAACAACAGCATAACCCAAATAAGCATCTGAGTTTTACTACATACCAGCCATAGGGCTCCATAAATTTTATGGGTTGATGAACGTGTTGCCAGAAGTGATGTAAAGGATGCATAATGGAAAAGCCAATGCTGTATTACTCTGTACCCCATCATCATTTACTAATAAAGGAAAAAAGAAAAAGAAAAGAAAGAAAACCTTATGAATGGCAGAGCACTGGCATGCCTGGCCTGGCAGAGTGTCGGGGAATGTTTCATCTGTTGTACATAGGGTCACTATGAGTTGGCTTCTAACAACAGAGTGTGCTTTCCGAAAGCCATAACTGACACCCTGTGTAATTCCATTTTCTGTGTCTCCACTCTTCCTCTTCATTTCCTCCGGTCCTTTCCACTGCCTCTACCATTCCCAGGTCCTGGGACTGCTGGTGTGGACACTTATTGCCGGAACCGAGTACTTCCGGGTCCCTGCCTTCGGCTGGGTCATGTTTGTGGCCGTCTTTTACTGGGTCCTCACTGTCTTCTTCCTGATCATCTACATCACCATGACCTACACCCGGATTCCCCAGGTGCCCTGGACCACAGTGGTAAGGACAGCCCGGGAATGTGCCAGCCAGGGCCTGCCACGTGGGATGGCACGTCCTCTTGTCCATTCAGGGTCACCTCTGCCCACACAGAGCCTGGAGAGTCTGGCACAGCAGACAGTCTCCCCTCCAGTGTTTCACCCCCATGTGTGACGCCAGGTACCCTGCAAAGCCTGGGGAGCAGTGGCCCAATAGCAAACCAGGTCTCAGAAGACCAAATCAAGAAAAGCTGGGTTCTCTTGTGTAGACGCTTGCTTTATTCTCTGTATACAAAGTCACCTGGGAAAGAGGTGTGTCAGGGCATCAGGTATGCAGGTCATCCTTCCTTCACACCTCTTCCTAACCCTTTGTACATCCCAGCCCCTTGCTGCTAGGGTATACTGTGTGAAGAGGAAATGAAAGCTTCTATTCAAGACACATAGGTGGCCAAGAGCAGTGGCCCACGCCTGTGATCCCAGCGACTCGGAGGCTGAGGCAGGCAGACCGTGAGTTCAAGGCCAGAAGCAGCCTGTGCAAGTTGGCGAGACCCTGACTCAAAATAAAAAATAGGCTGGGACTGCAGCTCAGTGGTGGAGTGCTTACCAAGTATGTGCGAGGCCCTGAGTTCAACTCCCAAAGATTGCCAAAAAGAAGACACAAAGGTGGAGCTGGGGTGGTACTCGGTAGTAGAGTGCTTGCCTGGCATGTGAGGACCTGGTTCTGAGACCCTGGATTTGATCCCCAGCACAACACCTACAGCAGTTGAAAAAAAAAAAAAAAAAGAACTAAAACCCAAATTGGTGTGTCCTTACATTGGGAAGCAAGGTAATCAAGGTGATTGGATTTGTCCTGGCTCCAGGCCCATGCTACCTGGAGGGTAAACAAAGGTAGACAGGTAAACACCCGGGCTGGGGGAGGTGGATGAGGAAGTGTGTAGAAGACCCCTGCTGGGTATGGCTAGGCTAGCGAAAGAGAGGTTGCCCCTGAGCTAGGAACTCTAGAGAGGAAGTGACATTGAGCTTCATCCTGAAGGTTGAACGTGTGCTAAGTGGATTCACAGAGCTTGAAGGTGAGGTTGTTTTGCCTTGGATTGTGGGAAGTCTTCACTTTGTGGGGAATTTAAAGTAACCATATGACTTAAAAAAAACCTCAAGTAGTGCCACACATATATATGGATAAAGCTCTGAAAGGGTGCTTACTTGTTTGGATTTGTTTTCAACTAATCTATCAAAAAGCATCCAGTTCTGAATAACTGGCTTGAAAGAGAGGCACCTGGGGTGTAGGCTTTCCCACAATGCTGTCACAGCTCAGAATGCACCTTCCTTTGTTCTTTGTGAGTTGCCCTCAGAGCCAAGGTGAGCACTGCAAGACACAAGTCTCCTTTTATTTTACAAAACAGAGTGACTGACCCTTGGCTGTTTTCCCACATCCAAAAATGAAGAGTCTCTGCCAGCGTTTTCAAGAATGGGTTGCAGGGTCAGAAAGTGATTCCACTTGAGGGGCCACACTGTCTAGGGCAGCAGAGGCAGCCTTGTGGAAGCAGCCCACTGCCTGGGCACTGGGAGGCCAAACTCATTGGGACGGTGGATTCAAAAACAGCTGGCCCCTGGCAGCGATAGTGATGTGGGGACACAGGGTGAGGGGATAATCCAAGCGGGTGGGGGCTGGATAGGAGAAAGGAGAGTCAGTGATGGTGCTTCTCTGCTATTCAAAAGGTTTTCAATGGCTAATTGTTTCAGCAGTGGGCTGCTGGGTCCTTCTCCCTATCTTAGTTTGGAAGCTCAGCTGAAACCTGTCTACCATGAGTGACCCTGCTGTATCTGAAATATCAGTGGCATAGCTTTCAGCAGCACAGCAGCACATTGTCTCCCATAGCAGGACAAGCTGACAGGCATGTGGGGACATCTCCTGGGTGACACTAAATCCAGCCAAGTTAACAATCCAGCCATCACTGGAACCCAGTGTCGGTCCCCGCCCTGAGAGTCCTGCACTCAGCCATCTGACTAGCCCTGGTGTGGGCTGGAGCTGTCATGACCCCTCAGAGCCATTTCCTTCTGCAACTGCAAAATGTTGTCCTGCCCCTCGTCCACCCTCCAGGCTACATTCCCAGCACCCTGCCACTAGGTGGGCCTTAGGGCTGAGTTTGGCCATGGGGACTTGAGAGGAAGTGGTATGTGAAGCTTCCATGTCTTAGCCTTAAGGCTGGGTGTGTCCCCAACTCCCTCAGCTGGGGTGTAGCTGTGCCAGGCGGACCTGCGAAGGCCTCCAACACATGGGAAGGAGGCAGATGGGCTCTGGCTGCGCAAGGATGTTCCTTGAGAGAGGAGTAAGCAGTCTTCCTACAATCACTCATTCCGGGTCCTGTCACCATGGCCAAATCCGCAGTCACCCGCCTGGCCCCACCTTGGCATTTCTTCCCACTCCTCAGACCCGACATTCCTCCTGAGACTGAGGGTAGTTGTCACCAGTATCCTGTGGGTGCCCTTTTGTCTTCAGGAAGTTGTCAGGTAAGCTGGAAAGTGCAGTGCGTGGCCACGGAGAAACAAGCTGGCTTAAGGCCCCGTCCATCCCTTTGAACAGAAGGTACTGGCTGTCCACCGGTAGGACTTGGCAGGACTTGGGGATTGAATCCAGGGCCTCGTGCACACTTTGCAAGTGTTCTACCTCTGCGCTGCCCCCCAGCCTCTTTTTTATGGTTTGAGTCAGGGTCTCGCTAGGTTACGCAGGCTGCCTCTGGCCTCAAACTCGCCATCCTCTTGCCTCCGCCTCCTGAGTCACTGGGATATAGGCCTGCACCACCGTGCCGGCTCATGGGACCTCTTTAATGATCCTGGGGTGGGTGCGGGCCACCTCCACCCGGGGCAGGTGGCCCTGTTGGAGCCGCCCCCTGGAGTAGGTTCCCACCTGGGCCGGACAGTTGTGTGGGCCTGGGCTGTGTGATTCAAAGTCCCTTCTCATGCGCTGTGCTCTGAAGTCAGTGATGTGGGCAGGGTGCCCCTCGAAGGTCTGTGTTGCATCTCCACTGCACAGGGCCCAGGCCAGCAAGGCAGGCTGGGCTTTTAAACTCCATACCTGTCACTGGGGCGAGGTCAGAGCAGGAGCAGCTCTGTGGGGGAACAGGGAGCACTGTCACACGGAGGAGAGGTGGGATTTCTGGAAGACTAGTGTGCCCCTCCTGGGCCCCTCAAAAGACTGGTGCCCCTTGGGTCAGCTGCTGCGTTGTCCTTGTAGCTCCCTCTTCACTACGGCCTGGGGACGTTTGGAGAACTAGCAGAGGCTTCAGGGGCTCCCAGCCTGAGTGGCCATTGGTGCTGGGCCACTTCTCGCCAGCAGCAGGTACTCAGGTTGCTGTGAGGCTTGATGGCTTTCCATGGTCCTGCAGCATCCCATGTTCCCCTTCGCCTCCACTGCCACGCAGCGGGCCTTGCTTAACCTCTGTAACAATCTCAGGTTTGAGTGTCTTTGCTCTTCATTTTCCTTCCCTCACTCCACCAGTTTTCACTAGTTTCCCAACGCAGGCATCTGTGGGACATATTTGCTCTTGGGAGCAGTAGGTGAGATGGGAGAAGCCAAAAAGGTAGGCTCTGTGCCATGGTACTAGGGAGACTTGTGCCCTTGGGGAGAATGGCTCCACCTTCTGCTCACCTCCCCACCAGCCCCACCATATTTCTCTCCAAGGAACCCAGGAGGTGCCTTTCCTTACAGCTCAGAGAAATGGATTAAGCCACACTTCCTAAGATCTGGGGTCCTCACACACTCACAGGTCACACATATGGGGTATCTCCTCCCTTATTCCCTCGGCCCCTTCACCCACACAGTCACATGATCAAGTTCAGGGCGGTTCTGGCCAGGTCAGGCTCCCTGCGACACCCTCTCGCTCATCCTCTTCCCTTGTATACAACCTGAACATGCGTGGGTGCCCCAAGTACACCTGCAGAGATGTTCGTTACCATAGTGGTTACAATCCGGAAAACAAGACCAGAGCAGAGCAGTTAAATTAGGAGATACTAGTGCCATGACAAGAGGTACCATCAGTCTGTTTGGACTCCTTGTAAACATGTATTTTAGTGGATTTTTAAGTGGAGAAGAAATACCAAAGTACAGCGCTCTGGCTCCATTCGAATGCAGGGGTTTGCTGAGCCCTGGGAGAAGAGGTTAAGGTGTAAAGGCAGACACCATCTTTTACTCCAGATTGTTCTGTGCAGACTGGATTTTAGTTTACCTTCTGTGAGCATATATAACCTTAAAAAAAGTATCTAATGTTTCAAAAGTAATACATGGCTTGTTTATTAAAGAAAAAGAGTTTAACTCCCACAATGGAAGGCGGCAGAATGAGAGCTAATTCTCACATTCCTCACAGGTAACCAACTACATTTTGCCATTTCTACATTTCTAAAAGGGTACAGAGTCCTTTACTTGGCAAATAATCAATGGGTATAACTACATATTCTAAGAGGTGATATGAAAAGTTTCCTTTTTAAAAAATGCACAATTGTATTCCTACACCAAAACCAGAAATCACAGCCAGCCATCCTAAGGAGTCCTCCAGAGAAACCAGGGCTTCTTGAGAAAGTGTCTTCATTTTCTGGTGGTGAGGCTGGAAGCCAGGGTCTTGCGCATTCTAGGCAAGCGCTCTGCCACTGAGCTGCACGCCCAGCTTTTGTTTTTTTCAGTCAGAGTCTTGCTGTGTAGCCCAGGCTGGCCTTGAACTTGCCATTCTCCTGCCTAAGCCTCTGTGCTGCTGGGATTGCATGCGTGTGCCACCACATGAGGCTTTGGCTGCACTGAATTGCAGAGGTGAAGATGCTAGATTGAAGGGACCCTGTCCCTGAGGTTCCCAACCCTTCCTCCCTGCTCATACGGGACCAAGCTTTGTACATTTCACAGTACAGTTTACAGACTTTAAATACAACTGGAAACCAGTTACCCCTGTGGACTCTCGCGTCTCTCTCTTCTAAGAATAGGAAAAAATGAGGTGAGGCCCAGGACGAAGTTTGCTCCCAGAGGGCTATGATAATATTTACTGTCCCTTTCTCCTTCTAAGGCTGGGCCATGTGGACAGAGCTCACCCAAGGAGCCCTCCCTGCTGAGAGCCAGGGGTGAGAAGGGCAGTGGCCTATCTAGGGGACAGTCCTCCCAGTGTGGCAGAGATGTGCCAAGGGCTGCAGCTGGAGGCAGGCCTGCTCGCCGCCCTTTCCTCTGCCAGTCACCATGCTGATGTTTGCAGGGCATGGGATCAAGAGGCTGCTGAGGAAGAGGGCGGCCGAAGGAACAGGCTGGGCATCTCTCAGGGCAGCGTGGACCCGGCACCCGGGCTTCTGTGAAAGCCCCTCCTCTTGCCACTGCCTTCTCCAGCCTTGTCCCCACCTGGCCTCCACTTAGCCTCCTGGGCCCCTCTCAGCCCCAGCGCTGTCCCAGCCACTCAGAGGTCTCTCCCTGGCTCAGTGCTGTGTCTGTCTTCCCTTGCCAGGGCCTGTGCTTCAATGGCAGCGCCTTCATCCTGTACCTCTCGGCCGCCGTGGTGGACGCGTCTTCTGTCGCCCCGGAGAAGGACAGTCACAACTTCAACAGCTGGGCAGCCTCCTCGGTAAGTGAGCTTCCCTGCCACCCCAAGGTGGAAGGGTTGCCGTCCTTCCAGACAGGGAGGAGGACAGTGAGCAGGAGGGAAAAGTGCCTCTTGCAACAGTGACAGTGAGGTCCTTGGTTGAGTGATTTGCAAGTGTCAAAAACTGGAGGGACCTCCTGGTGACCCGCAGTGCCAGGAGCTCCCAGGGTGGAGAGCAGTTGGGATGAGTCCCACTTTGTGGGGAGGCTGCCCTGGCTTCTTACAGAGTGGAAATGCTGGTCGCTCGTGGGGATGCCTCGAGAAATAGGCCCTGAGCAGGGCTCCCGGGGTCTGGGCTGGGGAACGAGGGGCTGGAGGGAGCAGCTTCCACTTTTTAATTTGTAAACTTGGATGCTGTTGTCTGAACCATAGCCATGTATGATTTTTCTAATTTAAAAAGCTACTCTTAAGAATTGCTCTGAGATTAATCTTAAAATATCCCATCCCTCAGAGAAGCCTTTGTGGGGGGGATTTAGTCAGGAAGGTGTTGCATGGATGGCATGCAGGGGCTCATCACATGCCTACTTTTATTTGTATTGAAAATCTCAGTTTAGAGGCAGGGAACGTGAACACAGATGGCATAACCTCACAGGCTTTGGCGAGGCTGGGTTCCAGGTAACACAGCTAGAGGGGACCAGAACCAGGAGGCGGACCCTGTTCCTCTTTCACCCCGCATGCCGCTTGGCCCTCTCTGGTCACCCCATTTCTGCCAGCTGACTGTAGTCATCTGAGGTCGAGCCCTGGTCCTGGTTGCCTGTATGAGATCAGGCATGAGGACACATTTCTTTGATGCACGCTCGCCATGTCCACCCCGTGGGAACTCCCTGGGGTTATCTGAGCAGAGCCACTGGCATTCTAGATAGGTTCCAAGAAACAAAAACAGCATGGCCAGAAATTGTTTGAAAAGGAAGGTAATTGAACCAATCAAATAATTTTAGATGCAACAGCCTGTAGCCAAGGGGATGGGGCAAGTGCATGATTTGGTGAAGGTTAAATGATGACTTTTGCTAATTACAATATGCCCTGAACCCCCTTTTTATTATGCTTTGTTTCTCCAGTTCCTTGCCTTCCTGGTCACCATCTGCTACGCTGGAAACACATATTTCAGTTTTATAGCATGGCGATCCAGGACCATACAGTAACTTACCATTTTTATAATTAAAAGGACAAAAAAAAAAAAAAACCAGGAAGCATCTCACTGTAAAAACATCTGTAGGTATAATGTATATTTCCACAGAATTGTATTTAACTAATGTTTTTATATACTTAGTTAAATTTGCTCACAGTGGTTTGTTACAATTAAACTGGCAACTTATTTGCAAGAGCTATAGCTTATAATGAACTCTTAAGTATCTTGTTGATGTCTTGATAGACCTTATTTTCTTAGACAATGTATAAATAAGTTGCAAATATTAAGAATGAGTCGGGTTTGCAAACCTAACTTTTGAAATGCCAGATTCTTCTGTGATTAAATGATGCAAAACCCCAGCCAAGGTGTCTGACTTAGAAAGGAAACCACCTGCTATGGCAGAGGGGGAAATCGCTCACCCTCAGCCTACCCAGTGGTGATGTTGTCAAGAGACACTTATCCTCAGTCACCAAAGCAGAGTGACAGGAGAGATTCACTGCCTCAGATCTGGGGTCATCGTGCCCCTGACTGTCACATCCCAGCCAGGGGCCCAGAGAGCATCTGATGCCACCAGGCCTGAGGTTGTTAATGAGCTTCTGCTAAATGGTGGGGCCAGTCCGGGGAGCTGTGGGCTCAGGTTTATTCACGCACATGTTAGAATAGAAAAGGTAAACAGGTCTGGGTGCCTGACAATCATCTTGTGGACTACAGTGACAAAGGTGCTATGTTTTTTGGAAACTTCTGGACCAGGAGGTCCCAAGATCTTAAACCTTCAGCCGGAGTCTGTCATGGCCTCATTCATAGATGTCGTCAGCCTGTGGGAAGATCTCTGCTCAGCGAGGCAGAGGTGCCTTAGAGGAAGCGGTTTCGGGCAGGACGGTTCTCTGGGTGACTTTTCAACATAAGCTTTTGAAAAACAAGACAAACCATAGGAACGTTAGTGGGGTTGGAGGCCTGAGCAGAGCTGCAGCCAGGCACCTCGCAGTGTGGTTCCCGTGGGGCCCCTATGGGGCTGTTTCTTCCTAGTGGCTGAAGTGGGGTTAACCCTCCTGTTCATCTGGTTCTAGGTCCTTCTCCAAGCTCTGTTGACCACTATGTGACAGACTTGAGATTTCCTTAGTACCTAACAGCACTCACCCCAGACCTTTGGAAGAACCCCTGAGGAGTGTTCTCGGGTTACAGGCTAGGCCCAGAGGTGCTCAGGGTACAGTGTGTGGGAGCCTAGGGGGCACAGTTAGCAAAGCACGGAAGGCTGAGCATTCTGGACACATTGTGATCTCGGTGGTGCTGACTCTGTGCCGGCCCTGCACAGCTGCAAATGCAGACTTTGCATAAAGCCCACGTGTGGAGTCAGAGCTGAGGCTCTGCTTCTCTGTGATCTCTGCGTTTCCATAACCATGGCCACCGCCACATGTACAGGACGTAACTTCTGGACAAAAAGGGCCCTAAGCACACTTTGAAATGCTCTCCAGACAGACTGTAGTTGTAGGTATTTCCTGGACCGGCAGCACTAAAGGTCTGTCTTGGTGCACAGGGCCTCGCTGGTGTCTACACAGGGCACTAGCCACTTTATCTTTATCTGTGGTTTTTGGGGAGCAGCGCTCTGCTCCCCTGAGACTTCACCAAAACAGCAGCAAGGTGCATCTGTTTCTGCCTGAAAGGAACTTCTTATTTCCGCTTTTAGATACCAAGAGACCTTGTTCATAAGTAATTACTAAGTTTGGGTTTTTAGACAATAGAATGAGTCTCCTTGTTTTGGACTGGGTTTTCTTTCATTTTTTCTCCTAAGAAAGAAGGAAATAAGTCTCAGTACAGCTGACATTAGGAATAGGTTTCCAGGGCGTGGAGAAATAGGATGACAGGTAACGAGCAACATACTTGAACCCATCCCACCACCACTCAACATCTGTGTACAGCGCTCAGCCCTTCGCAGCCTCGTAGATGGAGTTAGGTGGGTTTTTAATTTGATGTATTTACCTCCTCATGGCAAATCAATAAAATGCCTTATGCAATTAATCTCTTTCCATTGCTATTTCCAACTCCTGCCCCCCAAAGATAAATATTTAGCCAATATATGAAAACTACAAGAAAATCTAGAGACAAGAGTGTTCAATATCAGTAATTTATTTTCAGATTTTTAAATTGGTCCCTTCATAGAAAAATCCCTTTAGGGTATTAGCACACAAAAGATTTTAAATACATGATATATTTCTGTGTAGAACACAGACATTTAGAAACGCTTACTGAAGATCTATCCCTGGGTAGAAAATCAATTTAAAGTCCATGTTTCTGTCTCCTGGACAATTATTGTTTTAATTGAAAAGATGTGTTTTCATAGAAAAAAATGGGTTTTATTGAGTTGTTGTTGTTGTTGTTGTTGTTGTTGTTGTTGTTTTCAGTACTGGGGGTTGAACCCAGGGCCTTGCGCTTGCATGCTCTGCAAGTGCTGGACCACTGAGCTGTACCCCCAGCCCATTTTTTTTACTTTTTTTTTTCCAGACAGGGTCTCGCTAAGTTACGCAGACTACCTCTGGTCTTGAACTTGCGATCCTCCTGCCTCCACCTCCCCAGCCGTTGGGATTACAGGCGTGCACCACCGCACCCGGCAAAAAAAAAGGTGGGGGGAAGTTTATTGACATTTAATGGAAAAGATGGGTTTTCAAAGAAAAGGAGCTGGCATATAATGCTAGAATGTAAACATGGACACGCGTGTGTACACACACTTGCGCACATGCCCTGGACGGTGGGACTGGATGAATTTTTATCAAATTGTTTAACTTATTTGGACCTCAGTTTCCTCATCTGTAAAATGGGCATTAAGCTGGTATCTAGGCTTGTTCTGAGAGTTAAATAATGGATGGAACAGCCTTGGGACGGTGCCTAGCACACAGTAAAGGTTCAACATATCCTAGGTATCTTACACACAAAGGTAAGACTCATTTGCTATCTTGGCTTTACACTAATGTCCTCCTAGCTGTGTGGTGTCGCCCAGAGTGAGGAATAGGCAGACAGCTGTGCTGGGAGGCAGGAGCCCTGCCCCAGTGTGGATGACATCGAGGATCGGTAGGAGCTGTTATAAAGTGTCGAGTACATGAAGTCAGATACTTGATGTATAGAAAAGACAGCGGAGTTTGGGGGGAAGTGGTCAGCATCATGGGATGATGACTTCAGAAACCTCACGAGAGGAATGAGGCCTTCCTTTTGGAAGACAGGTTTTGAGAAAGCTTCCCTGTCAGTGGAATTATTTTTTTTTCTTGAATTATTCAGAATGGCTAAATTAATCCAGGATATAACAGACCTTGTTGCTGCCTCCCCCAACATCCTTTTTCCCTCCTTATTATCTACCCCCCTGGTTTTTACTCAGTGCCACCCACATAAAGCTCAGGAACACAGCTCTGCCTAAGCTAATCAGCATAACTCTCTCCCTGGCCACAGTGATTGGCTCAGGAATGGTTATGTGATCCAGGGCTTGCCTGGGAGTTCTGGGAAAGGTACATGCTTACCTTTGTGTGTAAGATACCTAGGATATGTTGAACCTTTACTGTGTGCTAGGCACCGTCCCAAGGCTGTTCCATCCATTATTTAACTCTCAGAACAAGCCTAGATACCAGCTTAATGCCCATTTTACAGATGAGGAAACTGAGGTCCAAATAAGTTAAACAATTTGATAAAAATTCATCCAGCTAGCAAATGTGGAGAGTGAGCATATTAACCTCAGGACTTAACCTGAGAGCTATATTAAGTAGTGTATTTAAAGCACTTAGCGTACAGTAGTTGCTCAATAAATGTTTGCCTTTTGTTGGCTTTTTATTTTTAATAGAAAAATGATTGTATATATATTTTGGGGCACAGTGTGGTGTATTGCTACCTGTATAGATCATGGGATGATTAAGTCAATGCTTACTCTTTTAATGGTGCTGTGAGAAGCAATTGTTGTTGTTGTTGTTAGGTGCCGTCGAGTCAGTATCTGACTCATAGCGACCCTCTGTACAACAGGGGAAACACTATTATCAGTGCTTCTCTGCCGTTCATAGTGTTTTCAATGGCAGATTGATTTTTGGGAGGGGGTTGCCAGGTCCTCCTCTGAAGCCTACAGCTTCTGGTGTTCCCAGGCAGTCTCCCATCCAGGTACTAACCAGGCCCGACCCTGCTTAGCTTCTGAGATCTGACGGGATCGGATGCCACAGGGCTACAGCTGCAGGCTCATGAGAAGCAATAGTCCTCTCCTAAGATGTGACAGAGGAAATAGGTAGCTTGGAAGATGCTTGCAAATATTTTGCAACCACAAGGGAGAGCCACCCACGGGAAGACAGACCAAAGAAGTGGAAAAAAATTTAATCAATGACAACATTGTTGAGCCATTGAATTGATTCAGCCCTGAAAGCTACGAAAGTCTGATTTTGCAATCACGAGTGATTCTTCTCACTTTATTTACACTGCTTTCTACTCCTTAAACAGCACACTCCCTAATCAATACTTGAACATCCTAGTGACATAGTGAGGCACTATAATGGCCTATGGGTAATGAGAGAAAAGTCAATGTAGCACTGGTGCTAACTACCAAGAAAAGGTAGGAAAAGGCAATTTCGAGAGCCTGAGAGAGCAGCTCATGCCTTCCTGAGGCAGTGCAGGAGGGAAATAGCCTGGACAAATCCTAGAAAGGGACACAGCGGGTGGAGGGTACTCTTAGGGGGGCCTCAGGCTGGGGCTGGGATTGGAGCTCTGTTGGAAGAGTCGTTACCCAGTTTGCACGAGGCACCAGGTTCAATCCCTAGCACTGTGAAAAGTACCTCATGACCTGTCTTTGGCCATTGCAATAGGAGAGCTCAATGTGAAGGACTAAAATTTATAATTTGGTCCTCCAATCATTTTGACTTTTAATGAGAACATTTCATGAGAACATCATTGTGTCTCAAAGACTAATCATCTCTCTTGAGAGGTGGCTTCCATCTCTGTAAGTAATTTGGCCAGTAAGTGCTGAAGACATTGACTCTATATGAATGAAAACTAGAAGCCAAGCATGATGACACCCACCTGGAATCCCAGCATTCTGGAGGCTAAGGCAGGAGGATCCTTATGAGTTCAAGGCCAGCCTGAGCTACAGAGTGACTCTGTCTCGGTGGCGGGGAGAGAGAAGAACAAAGTAGGCCTAAACTCCTGACACGTAGGAAACAGAACTTAGACAGATCAAAGGTGGTACTTTTTTTTTTTTTTTTTTTTCAATTCAAAACCACAATGGGATGCTACTTCACACCATCTAAGCTAGAATTTTTCAAACTCTGACAATACCAAGTGTTGGTGAGGTTATGGTCCATCTGGGATTCTCATACATTGCTAGTGGAAGTATAAAATGGTACGGTTATTTATAAAGTTAAACATTCATCTATAATACGACCTAGGAATCCCATTCTGAGATCTTTACCCAAGAGAAATACATGCATAAAAAGACTTAACTAAAGAAGATGCATGGAAGCTGTATTCATAGTTACCCCAAACTGGACACAACTCAAATGTCTATCAAGTGGTGACTGAATAAGATTATAGGGTACTATATTCATATTATGGAATATTACTCAGCAATAGAAAGGAAAAAAAAACTACTAGTACACATGATGCCTGCAGCTGTAGCCCTGTGGCATCCGATCCCGTCAGATCTCAGAAGCTAAGCAGGGTCAGGCCTGGTTAGTACCTGGATGAGAGACCGCCTGGGAACACCAGAAGCTGTAGGCTTGGGAGAAGGACCTGGCAACCCCCTCCCAAAAATCAATCTGCCATTGAAAACCCTATGAACAGCAGAGAAGCACTGACAATAGTGTTTCCCCTATTGTACAGAGGGTCGCTATGTGTCGGATACCAACTCGACGGCACCTAACAACAACAACAAATACACATGATAACATAAATGAATGACTAAAATATTATATGTAATGAAAGAAGCCAGACCAAGAAAACTAATTTCTGATTCTACTGACACAAAATTCTAGAGAGGGCAAAAGAAATGTGTAGTGACAGGAAGCAGGTCAGTGGTTGCCTGGGGCTGGAGGTGGAGGGACAGAAAAGGGCAAAGGGGAAAAGTGAGAGAAATGGTCTACATCTTGATTATGGTGGGGACTGCACTGGTGTATGCGTTTGCCAAAATTTGCAAACTGTTCAGGATGTGCATTTTCATGTAAATTTTACCTTGATAAAGTTGATTTTAAAAGAAAACACTGTGGTAATTTTAAACCTGCATCCTGTCTGCCGTTCTGTCACCTCATGTCCTACCACCTACCTCCCATCTGGTTTGTGATTTTTTGGGAGCTGGGGTCATGGGTTGTCATCTCTGCCTTCCCCCTGGAGCTCAGCACGGTGCCAGGAACATAGTTTGTATCCAATAAACATCTGCTGAAGTCGAGATCCTGGGAAGTTAATGAAGAGTCCTGGAACACGATGGAGGATCAGCCAGTTAGAAGACCACGTCAGCCAAAAGGGGACAAGCCTAGGGGTGGCCGTGAAACCAGAGCCTGCCGAGGGGATTCAGGAGGTTAGCCAGGGCTGTGAGACCTGTGTGCATCATGGGCTGCCCAGCACCCAGCAGGTCAGCAGGGACCCAGAAGCAAAGAACTGGAACGGTGGAGGCATTTATGGTGCTTAGAAATAAATCATCAGAAAAGTGCTAAGTGAGAGCTACCAGTGCTTAATGAGCCAGGTACCCAAGAAAACACAATTTCTAGAACACATAAATGGTAATTCGTTTATGAGCCATGGGGCTTAACTTCCATCTGTTGGAGGATACAAAATAAGTTTGAGCTATGTGAAGTTACCTGACCTCGAAAAATGACCATCTCGCACAATTGAAGCTAGAGCCTTGTTCTTGACAAATTGCTTTCGCACACAATGAGTTGCTCCTCAGAAAATCTCCTTGGGTTGGGGTGTAGCTCAGTGGGACAGTACCTGCGTAACAGGTGCAGGACCTGGGTTTCCTCAGGACCACACACACATCTCACCTGGAATGAGGCAGGCATCCATAGCTCCATTCATCTGATAAGGACAGTCAGGTCCCCGCTGGGTGGTCAGTGACTTGCACAAGGTCACAGCAAGTTATTAGAAGAGCTAGACTAATCCTGACATTTTCTCACTCCTGTGCCTGCTTCTGCAAGCCAGCCCACAGGAAACATCTGGACTGTGCAGAAAGGAATGAGGCGGAAACTTTCCAGCGCGTGGGGGTAAACGGTACGGGGTTTCCAGGAACCTATCTGGCAATATCTGTGAAGAGCCTAAAAAATGTTTGTTCCCACTGGACTCGGGGCCTCTCTTAGGAGTCTAGGAGTCAAGCACAAAGATCTCAGTCCTGGTTTCACATATGGAGAAGGGAGGAATCGTCAGCCTTAGCAGCAGGAGAGGGTTTAAGTAAGCACTAGCTTTATTCAGGGAGCCTCTTAGACATAGGCACCACACTAGGCTCCTCCCACGTCTGCTCAGAGTCAGGATGGGTCAGCACCACCACTGGCGAATTTACTTTGTATTTTTCCCCAACCCGCTTCTCAAGCTGTACTGAACTGGGCATGCTTGGTAATTAAATTGAAAATCAGTTGGTAAAGTGCTGTTGTCCTAAAAATATATGATGGAGAAAAGTAGTTGCATGCTCAAAAAACTGCCTCTAAAAACCTACTTATGAGGGATTTTTAATAGACAGTATTTATACCAGGAGTTTACAAAAGGCAGACAAAACCAGATAGTAAAGAATGGCAGGATCGTGGGGTGGTTTTGGTTCTCCTTGTTTTTCTGAATTTCCTCCAATGAGGATAAAAAAATATTCACAATCAGAAGGTCAGAAGGTATTTTGGTTTTGTTTTGTTTGGTTTTGCTTGTTTGTGGGTGTTTGGGGTTTTTTGTTTATTTGTTTGTTTTGTTTGTGCTCTTTGGGGAGTGGCCCGAGGGCCTCACACACACTTTGCAAATGCTCCATGACTGGGCTGCACTCCCAGCCCATTTTTTATTTTTTATTTTGAATCAGGGGCTTGCTAAATTATGCAGGCTGCCTCTGGCCTCAAACTCATGATCCTCCTGCCTCTGCTTCCTGAGATGCTGGGATTACAGGCTTGCTCCACTGTGCCCAGCTAGAAGGAAGTATTTTAAAATAAAAGACAAAGCAGTACTTTCAGCAGGTTGAAAAAACAGGGTCCTCTGCCAGGCATGGTGGCACACGCCCATAATCCCAGCACTTGGGAGACTGAAGCAGGAGGATCTCAGGTTCCAGGTCAGCCTCAGCTACGTAGCAAGACCTTGTCTCAACGGATCCCCGCATCTGCCACTGGGTAAGTAAAAGAAAAACAGAAAAAGAAAAAGAAAGAAAGAAAGAAAGAAAAGAACAGGATCGTCTTAGTGGAAAAATAAACATCTTCCAACCCCCTTATAGCGGTGGATGGGCTCCTGCGGCCACTGTACACGCACTGCGTTTGTCTCTGTCTAGAAGGAAAGCTGGGCATCCTTAGACATCTTTATTCTGCTCAGGAAGTGTTTTATGGGTGAAGAGAACTAAGAATGAAGGAAGGGGGCTTCTGTCTCTGAAAGGCAGTGGTCTATTCAAAATGTCTGACCACCTGCAAGTAACACACACACAAATTGTGTTAAAAGCTTAGCATGAGAAGTTGCACCTGCACATCCATGTGTAACAGAGAGAACTAAGCAGTTACATCTGTGGGCCTGGCCTCTGTGGAAAGACATTCTTGCATTCAGGCTGTTCTACTACCTTGCACAATTCTAGAACATTTGTCCACCCTTTCGCTATATTTAGGGAATGTTTGACCCTACAAATTCTTACCTAATTCATTCACTAATTATTAGGGAAATGGAAATTAAGCCCACAGCTCACATTTGTTCGAAAGGCCAGTGTCAAGCCCAGTGCTGCCATGGAGACACCAGGATTCCAAGGGACTCCGGAGGCTGAGGCAGGAGGATCATGAGTTTGAGGCCAGAGGCAGCCTACTCAACTTAGTGAATAGAAAGTGAAAACGGGGCTGGAGGTGTGATTCAGTGGAACAGTACTTGCATAGCATGCATAAGGCCTCAGTACCACCAAAAAAGGGGAGCTATTATAAAAACAATCGGAAGATGAATATTAGCGAGAATGTGGGGGAGGGGAGGCTCTGCACACTGTTGCTAGGAATGGACTGCCTGACAGAGGATCCGAACTGAGACAAGCACAGCCATGAGATGCGCCTAATGTGCCTGCCTTGAGCTCCTGGGGCCAGCCATGCCTGAAATACACATTCCCCTCTGCATCCCACAGGGACACGAGCCAATGAATTCTCCCTTTTGTTCAAGTTTAGTTTCTGTGACTGGCACGAATACAGAGTGAACATTCCTTTATGACTGTCTTCGTGACCTCTGATCAGATACAGCCTCATAACCCCGTTGGTGTGAGAGAACTCGGGCTGGTCAGTGACACTGAAGCCTTGGAGCTATTGATAAGCACCTGCGCCCCTCAGAGCAGAGGGAAGGAGGAGCACCTGGAGAGTTCTGAGTTCTCACAGCTATTCAGAGGCAACCCCTCTGTCCCAGAGAAGGTGACATTTTTAAGGCAGGTTGAGAAGTACTCTGCCTCAGCCCGGCTCCCCCTGGGGCCGGCAATTCCCAGAGAGGCAGCTGGCCAGGCAGATGTCCCCATGCCCCTGGTGATGGCTGACCCCTGCAGCCCTTTCCTGCACAGCGGGCCTGCAGCTGTCCCTTGCACTACAAGCATCTTGCTCAAGCTTGTTCATGGTGATGTGATTAACAGTGGCCGGCGCCAGTTATGACATCCTATCAGAGTTGGGGTGACCCTGGACACCCCCAGGCAGAGAACTCAGCAATGCTTGCCGTTTGCTGAGCGACAGTGGCCCTCCAAGTGAGCACAGCAAGGGTCATGGGAAGGGCAGAGGGAGGAAGGCGGAAGGCTGCCGGCTCCAGAGTCTTTGATTCAGCAGGCAGCGGGGCTGGGAAGCGCATTCCACAAAAGTTCTAGGGGGCTCATCCTCCCCACCAGGGACCACGCACTGAGAATCCCTGAGGGAGAAGATGCCTGGAGATGCGGGTGAAGGCCTTGCCAAGGAGAAATTGCTGAACGCTTGTTTCTTCTGCTTCTCTGAAGCCGTGGCCTCCACAGGGATGGCCTGTCATTTCCATCATGAGGACTGACTTTGTTGCACAGGTAGGGAGTAAAGATGTAAATCTCGATGAAAATCGATACCGATAGCAACTTCATACTGTGGGCATTGAGGCAGAAATCTTATGTCCGTCACAATGTCCCAGCAGCCCCTAGGCACAATTATTACTGCTTTGCAAAGAAAGAAATGGATGTAGCAAGAACTGGGGCTATGGTATGAAGAGAAGACAGATGTCGAAGGCAATGTTTTGGTTGGTTTTGGGTTTTTTTGGTCCTGAGACTTGTGGTGTGTACATAAACAGAAAAAGTGCGTAATAAAGTCCCGAATGTCTCAACTCTAGTGGACTCCAACAAAGGACAGCGTGCCTCAGAATCACGTGGGAGGCAGGGCAAAATAAGGATGGCCTGGGGATTGCCCACATTCTAGAGTTATTAGGATTTGGAAAGTCTGATGGCAAGACAGTGCTGACATCCGATGGGCAACATGGGTGAGGCTTGGTTTTAGCCTTGGCTTCTGGTGTTTGTGTGTGGTGTTGGGGGTCGATCCCAGTGAGACAGGTGTTAGCTGTTTTTCCAAATGAGTGGACATAAATATGGCCGCAGAGGACAGTGCTCCACAGGAGCTTTGTAAGGTAGCTCATTTAGAGATGGGCACAGAGGGGCACCTGTGGTCCCACCTGCTCAGGAGGGTGAGAGGACGTTCGCAGGAGCCCAGGAGCTTGAGGCCAACCTGGCCACAGTGAGATCTATCTCTTTAAAAACAAGGTAACACTAGCAGTGGGCGCAGTGGCTCACGCCTGTAATCCCAGCATGATTTAGTGAGACCCTCTCTCAAAAAGAAAAAAAATGGGCTGGGGGTGCAGCTCAGTGGTCCAGCGCTTGCACAGCATGCAAGCACCAGGTCTTGGGTTCAACCCCCAGTACGGTGGTGGTGGTGGTGGTGGTGGGGAAACAGGGTAACACTGAGCGCAGTGGCACGCACCTACAATCCTGGCACTTGGGAGGCAGAGGCAGGGGGATTGAAGTTTGAGCAGCCTGGGCCACATAGTGAGACCTTGTCTCAAAAACCCCAAACTGAATCAATCAGACCACCACAACAAAAATGCCTCACTCATTTCATAGTCCCGGCCTCCTGCCTCAGGGTGCAACTGTTTCTTTTCCTCCTCTCTCCTCCCCTCCCTCCCACCCTTCTCCCAATATTGAGGGAATGAACGCAGGGCCTCGCCCATGCTAGCCAAGCGCTCCACCACTGAGCTGCACCCCAGCCCCTCTTTTGCTTTTGTTTCAAGACGGCTTAGCCCAGCTGCGCAGGCTGCCTGTGACCTGGAACTAGAGATCCTCCCTTCTCTGCCTCCCAGGTCCCTGGATGACAGGCGAGCACCCAGCTAGCGAGTTTTCTAATGCAGGGTTTTTACCCAGTGGAATGTTGTTGTTAGGTGCCATCAAGTCGGTATCTGACTCAGCGACCCTACATACAACAGGGGAAACACTATTGTCAGTGCTTTCGCTGCTGTTCATAGGGTTTTCAATGGCTGATTTTTGGGAGTGGGTTGCCGAGTCCTTCTCCCAAGCCTACAGCTTCTGGTGTTCCCGGCGGTCTCCCATCCAAGTACTAACCAGGCCCGACCCTTCTTAGCTTCCGAGATCTGACGGGATTGGATGCCACAGGGCTACGGCTGCAGGCAGTGGAATGTTAGTTAGCAATAAAAAAGGCGGGACTCCTGATCCACGTTCAGAAAAGTTAAGCGAGCGCATTTAAACCTCAGCCCGCCAAGCGCTCGCCAGCGCCACACCCGCTCGCTGCCGGGAGGCCCGGCCCCTGCAGCCGGGTGGCGCCCACTTGGGGGCGGCCCCAGGCCCCCGCCCCAGGTGTCCGGTTTCCTCACCACACCACAGTCCCTACCCCGCCCCGCCCCGCCCCGCCTGTTGCCGGGCGGCGAGGCGGTGATGTCGCACGGAGCGGGGCTCGTCCGCACCACGTGCAGCAGCAGCAGCGGCGGCGCGCCTGGCCCCGGGCCACCCTCCGAGGGGCTGCTGGATCCCGCGTACCCGCGCAGCCAGGGGGCCCTGCTGAAGGCGGCGCAGATGGTAAGCGGGGCAGAGGCCGCGCGCAGGGCCCGTGCCTGGGCTCCCCGTCCGGGGCGTCCGCGGGGCCACCGGGCAGGGCAGGCGAAGGCGGTGCCAGGGAGGCCACGGGCCGCGCCCTGCCAAGGCGGCCCCCCGAGTTCTCCCGAACTTCCCTCCCAGCGCCGCCTAGTTTCGCGCTACGTTTGGAGACTGAGCTGGGCCGGGCGTCCTGTTTTTGGTGAGGACGGGCGAGAAGGGAGCAGGGCCTCTGCGCAAAGACTGGGAAGGGCGGAGGGGTGGGTGCGGGCGCAGACCCGGAAGCCGGGCCCTGCGGCTGGCCCGAGGGGAGGGAGGGGGCTCGGCTCCTCCTCTAGGACGGGCGTCTGTGGGCCACTGGTCTGCCAGGAGACGGCCCACGCTGGGCCGCGCTGGCTGTGAGCAGGGCGGGTTGGGCCAGGACTTGATCCGCTAACTAAAGTAAGCAGCCCCCCGCCCCACCCCTGGAAGACAGCGAGGTCGGCGGCAGACAGGGGGACCCGAGACCTCGGGTCTGGCCTGCGAGCCTGCTGGACAGACGCCCTGGTGAGAAGCACCCTGGGGGCGGACGCTCATGGAAGTGACACCCCTGCCTGCCGGTCCTCGGCTTGGAGGGCTGAGCAGCTCCATCGCTCTTTTGAGCCTCCCTGAGGCCTTGCCCAGGAGCCTTGGGCCTGGTGGCAGGTGACCAGGAGGGGGCTGTTGCTGAAAAGAAGAACCTCCAACAGTTCCTTTTCCTGGCTGCGCTTTGCCCTGCGCCCTCTCCATACCAAGCCGGGTTGGGGGGAGGGGTGTTCCTAACGACTTCCCTGCAGGTGCTGGGCCTGCCAGCTGGATGGGTCAGACCCTGGGGCTGCCTGCTGGGCCCTGACCTAGCTCCTCCCTCCTCTGCTCCTCTGCTCTGGGGTTCCGCTTTGGGGTTGAGATTGTCTTTACTGCGAGGAAGCACTTGCTTAGCCGGGTTTTACTCTTGAGCAAGAACAGAAGCTGAAAGGCAGCTATCCCGTGGGCGCTCTCTCCAGGCCTCTGGTTTGACTTTGATGTCTCAGTTGCCTATAGACCTCTCCCTCCCCCCCCACCAGTGTCCCATGAAGTGTCTTCACTATGGTCCGATCCACAGCCCCTTTGACATGTGGCCTTAAGAAATAATTGCAAAGCCTGCTCTGAGAGAATAGCTTCCTTCACCTTGGGTCTCCTGGTCCTCCAGGACCAGAAAATGAAAAGGCGAGGAAACGGGAAGAAAGTGCGTCCCTAAGTGAGTGCTGGTTCTTGACACACCACTTAGGGGTGGGTGCCTCTTAGAATCCTGTGGCCATCTCTCTGCTTCCTTATTAGGCTAGGGGCACAGTCACAGTTCCTGACTTGAAGAAAGTTTTTGTAAAAGTAGCTCTATGTTTACACTTTTGAGCTCTACTGTTCTTCTCAATAACATGCAAGTAATGTCATCCCTTTAGATGTGTTTAAGAATCCAGTGAGTCACATCTTTGGCAGTTGAGGAAGGGGCTGCAAGCCTCAGAGCTACAAAAGCCAAGTAGCCACCAGTAGCTGCCATCAGGTCTTCTCAGGGCTGATGGCCTCACGTCCCCAGACCAGTCTCCAGAACATGTAATTCCCCAGAGTCATTGCTTGCTAACAGATCCAAAGAAATCAAAGCCACAGCAAGGTAACACCACACCCATGATGAAAAAAACGTAAGAACAAGTGGCAAGGATTGGAGGATGTAAAGAAGCTGGACCTCTGAGACACTGCTGTCAGAAATGCAACATGCTGCAGCCCCTTTGGGAATGCAGTCTGCAGTGACTCAAAAGTTACCATGTGACCCTGCAATTCCACTCTTAGCTATAACCAGGAGAAGTGAAACAACTGTCCATACGAAGACTGGGATGTCTGTGCATATTCATAGTAACATTATTCATGTTAGCCAGAAAGTGGAAATAGCACAATAGCTACCTAATGATAAATGAATGAATAACAATGACAAAAAGTCATTGTTGGAATATTACATAGCCAAGAAAGTGGGGAAGGAAATGCTGATATATGCAAATATATGGGTGACCCTTGAAAACATTGTGCCCAATGAAAACAGCCAGTCATGAAAGACCACATATCATGAGACTGTGCTTCTGTGAAATATTGAAAATAGGCAAATCTGTTGACACAGATAGTAAGCTACTGGTTAAGCTGGCCTGGGGGTTGTGGTGGTAGAGGAAGTAGGAAGTAACTACTAAGGGGTGTGGGGAGTTTTTTGGGGGGTGATGAAAAATGTTCAGAAATTGATTGCGGTGATGGTCACACAGCTCTGTGAATGTGCTAAACCACTGAACCTCATACTTTGACCTGTACAGGTGTGAATTATGTCCCAATTAGCCAATATAAAATAGTAGATTTAGAGAAGAAGGTGAAGGGCCAGGTGCTGGGCATGTGGCACGGGTATGGGGAGCACAGTGTATTTCAGGAAAGCCCCTTTGGGTACCCCCACACCCACTGCCAGGCTACACAGACCATGGGCTGAAGGGCAGGTCTCTTGGTCACCTGGGTGCCCAAGGGGCCTGAACCAGAAGGAATGGCTGAGGTCTGATGGTCCAGACAGCCTTGCCCGGGTAGTGAGGAGCCACAGGATGGACTGTGGCCTCACCAGTGCGCCTCAGTCACTGCTCATCCAGAGGCTTCTGTGAGCTCACTGCCTCTGCAGTAACTACCACAGCTCCAAAACTGGCTCACAAGGGAGGTGGAAGTTCTGACAGCTGGCCTCCATAGGAAAGAGCTCAGAGGTGAATCTTGGTGGGTGAGCATGAGCTCATCAGGCCAGGAGCCCCCACTTACTCTTTTATGCTTTTTTTTTTTTTTTTTTTACCAAGTCTCACTACATAGCCCAGGCTGGCCTAGAACTTGTGATCCTTCTGTCTCAACCTCCTGAATACTAGGATTATGTATGAGACAATTCTTAATCTTCCCATCCCTGATATTTCAAAACTGGTTTCATCAGCTGGGTGTGGTGGCATATGCTTTTAATCCCAGCAACTTGGGAGGCTGAGGCAGGAGGATTGCAAGTTCAAAATCAGAGGCAGCATGTGAAATTTAGCAAGACCCTGCCTCTAAATAAAAAAATAAAAAATGGTGGGTGTAGCTCAGTGGTGGAGCACTTGCAAAGAATGTGCCAGGCCCTGGGTTCAACTGCCAAGTACCACAAAAAATAAATAAATAAAAAAGCTTGAAATTGGCTTCATCTCATTTGAGCATCTTCTATGCTCTTCACTCTGGGTGAGGTACGTGCAGTGCAGCGGTTAGCAAGAAAGACCTTTCTGCCTCTGTGGAGAAACAGAGGCCAAGACACTTGCACAGCTGCAACATGGAAGGAGAATCAGGATGTAGTTGGCAAGCAGCAAAGATGACAATCTAAGTGGCTCTCAGGACGTTTGCTGCTTTATTCAGCAGTATTTATGGAGTGCCTGCTGTGTGCCAGGGCACTGTGAAAGAGAGCTGAACAGGACAGATCTGCTCTTTGTGCTCCAGGAGAGAAAGTCAAGGTTAACCCAGTGGTTGCAAATGTGTACAGTCACCCCTCATACCTGCGGGAATTGGTTCCAGGAATCCCTTCAGATACCAAAATCCATGCGCACTCAAGACCCTCAGAGAAGAAGGGGTGGAGTTTTGTGTATTTTAAGTCCAGGTGACTTGTCATACCTCTGACAATGTCTGCGCTGTGGAATAGCTGTTATACTGTATTGGTTAGGAAATAATGGCAAGGGGAAAAGTCTGTCTGTGCTCAGAACAGACCCCCCCTTTTTTTTCAAGTACTTTTGATGCATGATGGGTTGAATCCACTGATGCAGAGCCCACCACCAGTACAGAGGGCCAACTGTCACTATAAACAAGGACAACAGCTGCAAGGCAGAGGTACCTAGGGCACAGAGCACAGGCTGGGGAATGCGGCCTTTCTGAGGAAGGGACATTTGCCGTGCGTGTGAGGAAGGTGCCTCACCAGTAGAAGAACGCGTCTGGAGGGAGGAGGATCATCGTGGGACTGGGCGAGCACAGAGGAGCATGCAGGGACCAGACCCCATGTCCGCCCAGTCATGGTGAGAATCTGGTCCTTGTCCTAAGAATACTGAGGAAGCATCATGTCAGTTTTGATTCTGTGTTGATGTGGTTAAGGGCACTTGCCGCCCTTGGGGGTCACTTTAGAATTTCATGAAATCTTTTCATGGTTGTCATGGGATCAGGGTCAAGTTACACAAACATGTTATTCATTTCATGACGATTAGGAGGCTGCAAAATACTTTACATCCTAAAAAGATGTTCTGTCTGAAATAATATCTCAGGCAGCTCCCCAGGTGGGTGGCGCTTGGGTGTTTGGGAAGAGGGTACAAAAGTTATGGCAGGAAAGTGGGTCCCAAAGACCCTCTGGGAGGCAAGTTTTGGGTTTTACGATGTGAATTCACAGCCCGGTGCCCTATGGAACCTGACTGCAGGTGGTAGTAGGGTCTGGTGTGGCTGTTTGTGCCCAGCAGGAACCAGATCGTTCCCCATTCGTGTTTGGACTGAGGTCTGCGTGGCAGGGAGCTGTGGCTTGGTTCATGCTTAGTTCGTACTATGGTTTGGACCGTGTTCTTTGCCCAAAGCTCCTGTGTGGGGAGCTCTGTCTTCATCTTTGGTGAAGTGGTGGGAGGTGGTGGGCCTTTAAGAGGCGGAGCCCAGTGGGTGGTCCCAGGCATGTCCTTAGAGGGGATTGCAGACCCCCAGCCCTGGCTCTGGCTCCCTGTTTTGAGAGGAGAATTCTTCCTCTTTATAGCCCTCCTCCCGGTGCCACCGCCCCTCCAGAGACTGCGCTAGGCAGTTTAGACTTTCACCCTCCCAAAGTCTTCCTTGAAAAGTTAGCCCACCTCGACGCCTCGAGTATTTTGTTAATAGTAATGGAAAAAAAAAAAAAAAAAGCTAATTCAGTTCCCAAGTGTGACCTACACACTTGTGTCCTACTTCCTGGAATCTGGAGACTTAAAAGTCAACAAAAACTTTCCCTCCAGGACTCTTTGGCCTCCAACCCAATCCTGACCCAGGAGCAGGAAACCATTTTCTACTGATGGTCAAAGAAATAAAGTGATAAAAATAATAAGATCACTTATGGACTTCCTCATCCTAAGGGTAGTCCTTGCTCATTATACAGACTTCACCTGCAGCCAGACCACCTGCAGCCAGGATGGAAGCTACTGCCCAGAGGGGAGGGGCTCCCCATAGTCAGGCCTTCAGGACTGCTCCCCAGGCTGCAGGCCCTGGGCGAGAGGAGGGAGATGCCCTGGTCCCCCAGGGTTTCTGAGGGGGCAGATATTTCTTTAGAGGGTGGCTGCAGTGGGGTGCCTCCCTTCCTTCCTCCCTGCTTGCTGACCAAAAGGCCCTGACATGCTCTTTGTTTCCTCCCCTCTCCCTCCCA
This sequence comes from Pedetes capensis, assembly GCA_007922755.1. Lineage (NCBI taxonomy): Eukaryota > Metazoa > Chordata > Mammalia > Rodentia > Pedetidae > Pedetes > Pedetes capensis. The sequence continues at coordinate 143,570 of VMDO01003016.1, forward strand.
TTTCCTCCCATTTTCTTCTGTTTTTAGGTGTCAACGTGTCTGACTCATAGCAACCCTGCATACAACAGGTGAAACACTATTGTCAGTGCTTCTCTGCTGTTCGAAGGGTTTCAGTGGCTGTTTTTTGGGAGTGGGTTGCCAGGTCCATCTCCCAAGCCTGCAGCACCTGTTGTTCCCAGGTGGTCTCCTGTCCAAGGACTAACCAGGCCCAACCCTGCTTAGCTTCTGAGATCTGACAAGATTGGGTGCCACAGTGGTACGGCTGCAAACAGGGGGACTCTAGGAGGATGTCATTCCATGTGGAATTCCATCCTGTGAGTGTGGGTGGAATCTCTGACTTGCTTCTGACCCCCAAAATCTGGCAGAGGTGATGGGAAGTCATTGCCATGGATGCAGGTGAGGAGGATGCTGTGAATGCCAGGCAGTTGCTTCTGGTTCAGTCTCAATGTGATTCCCCACGTGGGCCTGATTTGTCATCTAGAAGCCTCTAAAAAGAATGCTGGGTCCCCCAGAGGGAGGGAGGAGGCCCCTAGGGCTGTGTGATGACCAGGAGCAGGCAGCAGCCCCCCGCTGACAGCCTGCAAGAAGGCAGGGCTTCGGGCGACTGGTGCCAGGAGCTGAGTCCTGCCTGTGCCCAGGTGGGTCCCATGCATCAGGTGAGACCCGAGCCCAGCCACATCGTGCTGTAGCCGGAGAAGTCCGAAGCCTGGGAAGCCCTCCATGGTGATTTATCTCCTGTGTCCCGCATCCGAACTGGTGCAGCAACCGGACAGGACGGACTGGACACTGGGGGCCGGCGTGGAGTCTGTTTCCATTTGTTCAATCCATGGCTCTACGCATGGTGGGCAGTGTTCAAATGTAGGAGCCAGGCGGGCATCATTACCCGGCGCCTACAGGTGTTAGGACACTTTTCTGTCTAAGGCAAGGAAGCTGAGGCTGGAGGCGGGGGCGTAAATATCTCGGCCCAGACACTGGGCACTAAGAGCTGAGTCCATATCCTGGCACTCAGCCCCTCCTCCCTCAGCCCTTCCCACAACCAGTCTAAAAAAATTAAAATCCTGCCAGGCATGGAGGTGCACACCTGTAACCCCAGCACTCAGGAGGCCGAGGCAGGAGGGTCACAGCCAGCCTGGGCTGCATAGCAAGACCCTGTCTCCATTAATTAACTGGCTAATTAATTTTAAAATGGGTCCTCCCACTTGCTCTCTTTAGCAGTTGCACTGTTCCGGGAATGGATTTACCAGGCTCTTTTCCTGTACCCGAATTCCATGGTGTACAGCGGCCACCTTTGTGCCCAGACCCCCGGTTTGTGTGCACAAGGGCATCACAGAGACGTTTCTGACGTGGAAGTCCAGGCAGGACCACAGCGTGGGCTTGCGCGTCCTTAGAAACTTTTTTGTCCGTCCTGAACCTGAGGTTCTCGAACCTCAGCCTGCGATCGTCTTCCCAAGAGATTGAAGCTCATCCACTGTCACCGAGGGACACTCAACTTAGTGTCTGGTGTTCAGACTGCCACCTGCCTTTGTCTGAGTTAGGAGGGACAGACAGGTGGTCGTGGGAGCAGGTCCACCGTGGGAGCAGCATCTTTCCCTCTCGTAGGGCTCCTCCATTCCCACTGGAGCTGCAGTCAGCTTCCCGAATGGGGGCTGGGGAAGCCATTGGAGAAGCCCTGTGCAGTGGGGTTACTGAGCACAGGAAGGAAGATGGGTCCGAAGGAACGGGCAAAGGGGAGTTTCCAGAGCCAGCCTCCACCTGACCCCATGGGGAGCACGGAAGGAGGAGGCGCGCCACAAGACTGTCCCTCTTGGACGCCAGGAAGCTGGGCTGCCGTCCACTCTTCATGGACCTGAGGTCAGGGTGGAGGGTGAATGAACGCCCAGAGATGTCTGAGCCAGACAGCTCCAGCTGTGCACAGAGGAGTCCGCGGGAGGGCATGGCAGGAGGAGTTGGCAGCAGCCCCCAGGAGCTGAGGACTGTCCCCTGGTCAAGGAAAGGGAGCTGGGCCATCGAGCTGGCGCCTGCACCCTCCCTGCCTGTGTTCCACAGCAGCTCTTGGGGTTGCCTCCCATCCATCTGGTCTCCCCTGAGGCTCTAAGCGATGCTCTTGGTGGGCAGGTGCCCTGACTACCCGCCCTTCCACCTACAGATAATCCTGCCTGGTCTGCCTTCTTCCATGGGTCCCTCTGGACCTGCAGCACCAAGCAGCTGCCTGACAGACCTCACAGGACTTTTTGTGCTGCTTTGTGCTGCCCACTTAAAGAGCTCTGTTATTTTTTTTTTCAAGTCCAATTTGAAACAAGAGCAGGAGGGGGGAGAAATCAATATTTATTTCTACAACATTTTAAAGGAGAATCACAAGCAATGTCACAAATGTTGCCATGTCATTTTTAACTCTTTGCAAGAACTGAAGGCCATAACCACAGCCAGAGATTTCCTGGGAAGCAGGTATTTTACTTCTGGAGTGGGGGACCTTACAGACGCCTACCATCATGGGTTTCACATGGGAAAGGCGAGGCACCACCGACTCCTGTGTGTGCAACGTGACTTCAGTGTTACCAGCATCCCCCAGTATCCAGCAGTACATCTAATTCACTAGCTGCCACTTTGGGCTGAAGAAGGACCTGCGCAGAAATGTGCATGGCCTGGGCCCAAGGGCACCTGATGAGGGTCCTCTCCCAACAGTCTGGTGTCATCACCACTGGGTGGTGACATCGACCCTGAATTGAGAGATGCGATCATCACTTTGATGTACACTTATCTCATGTGGTCAAGGAATGAGATCCTACTTTCTAGATGTAGTGAGTTAAATAGTGGCTCCCCAAAATGTCTATCTATCTCCTACTCTTGGGACCCATGAATGCCACCTTATTTGAGAAGCGGGTCTTCTCACATGTAATTAAGTTAAGGATGCTGAAGAGAGATCATCTTGCAGTATGTGAACAAGCTCTGATGACCAGTGTCCTTGTAAGAGACCCTCGGAGAAGGAGATTGGCAGTGGCAATGTGAAGAAAAAGAGAGATCGTGATGGTGTGGCTGTGAGTCCAGGCAGGCCAGGGTGACCACCAGCAGCTGGAAGAGGTGAAAAGCCCTTCCTGGGGTCTCTGCAGGGAGCCAAGAGCTGCTGCCACCTCGCCTTCTGCCTGGGGATACTGAGTGCAGATGTCTGCCCTCCAGAACTGGGAGAGAATAAATATCTACTGTTCTCAGCCACGTTTGCAGTAACTTGTCACAACAGGCAAGGGAAACTAATGTATGGATTAAAGACCCCCCATTATGGCCAGATTCTAAATATATTCAACATTGCTAACTGTTGTTGTTAGATGCTATTGAGTCGGATCCAACTCATAGACTCTAAATACAGCAGGACGAAACGCTACCCAACACTGTGCCATGCACATGATCTTTGTATGTTTGAGCCCACTGTTGCAGCCACTATGTTTCGTCTCATTTTGAGTGCTGCCACATCAGCAAATGGAGGTCCTAGGGGCTTTTACTCCATTCCCATCATTAAGATTGACTACTTTGAAGAGGCAGCTCATCCCCAGTCATTTCCTGAATGCTGTCCAGCGTGGGGGCTCATTTGCAGCACTGTATTTGATGGTGCTTCTCTGCTATCTACAGGGTTTGTGGGCATTTAATATTTTCTCTCTTTCAACGTACTTTGCTCACTTCCAGGAATAAGTCTTCACAAGGTCGATGGCCACTCTCTCTCCTCCTTTGAATGGCAGTTATGTCTCAGTCCTCTTTGAGGACATCTTTTTCTTTGAGAGCTTATGCAAAGAAAGAAGCAGTCCCTGAATTTCTGCTGAGAAATACAGAACAAGACAGAGTATCAAAGACTGATTCTCAGGTGACAGTGGACGCAGAAGATGGAAAGTACACTCTAATGAAGCAACATGCCAGCTTCCCACAGAGGGTGGATGGAGTTTCCCCAGCGTCCCCAGTTAGGATGCCAGATAAATCTTATAGCACCCTGACGCTGCTGCAGCACAGCATGCTAGTGCAATCTTTAAAGGTAAACCACAACAGCTCCAAGACGTGTACCAAGGGCTGCCACTGCTTCGTCTGCAGCTTGTGACATGGTTGCTTTTCCTTTTAGTGTTTGTAAAAGTATCTGATGATTTGTTTCTAGAATATTTATTTATTGCAGTACTGGGAGTTGAACCCCATGCTAGACAAGTACTCTAGCTGAGCTGCACCCCCAGCCCCTTTTTAACTTTTTATTTTGAGATAAGGTCTCTCTAAGTTACGCAGGCTGCCTCTGGCTTCAAACTTGGGATCCTCCTTCCTCTGCCTCACCAGTTGCTGGGCTTATTAGTGTCCACCACTGCACCTGGCTTAGAATTATATATGCATTTGTGACTTTATTTATGCATGATTCCAGATTTACAGGAGAATTACAAGACCAGTACAAAGAACTCCTCATACCCCCTGCTCCAGGTTCTAAAATTGTTAATATTTTGGCATATTTCTGTAGCATGTGGTTCTTTCTTGTCTGAGCCATTTGAAAGTGAGTGGCAGACGTGCTTTCATTCCTCGGTGCTGAGTGTCTTTCCTCGGAAGGACCTTCTATTACAGGACCGCAGTACAGTTGCCTAACGCAGGAAATTCATGACGCCAGTACTACTATCTTATCCACAGGTCTTATTCAGATTTCACCCTTGACCCACTTCCATCCTTGCTTTCGTCTAGGATCCCATCCCTGCATGTGGTGCGTTCACAGTCACATCTCTAATCTCCTTCAATCTGGAACAGCTTCTTGTCTTCCATGACCTTGAAGTTTGTGAAGAGTCCAGGACAGAGGAGCCCCATCACTGGCTATTAAAATCGGTTTGGGGGGCCCTCAGATTCTCAGCATTTTGTACCCACAGTGGAGGGGGAGAGAAGGAAGGGAGAGGATAGGATCTTGGGACAGTGACTAAAATGTATTGGGGTTCTTTCACCTACTAAGTCCTCCTCTATGAATCTGACCTGAATCACCTCTTCTAATCATCATGTCTAAGGCACCATTGTTGCCATAAAAGAAGAAAAAAAAGGAAGGAAAAAAGAGAAAAGAATTATATGATGAAACAAATTCTTATCATTTAGAGTTCAAATTAGCCTTATTGGAAACATTTTAGACTCACATATGGATTGTGTATATTCTTGTGAATGCATAGAGAATTGGCCAAGGGAGCTCAATGGGCCAAGGCATTCCTAGGTCATTTGACAGCCAGGCGCTCTCCTTCTGACCCTCTTTTTAGAGTTTCCTTACGCTCACTTGGCGGCTCTGCCATCATGATGTGAGCCAGCAGGTTTTCTTAGAAGGACCCGTGGAAGAAATAAAAGCCACCGATGCAGGGATCCTAAGCTGCTGTGGACTCCCACTGTGGGGACCGCACATGGCCACCTGATCCAGCCCCATGGCCATCACAGCCCCACATGCTTCACTTCCCAGGGCTTGGGAGAGTGCACCTCTGGCCTTTTCCACGTGCAGGCGATGATCACCATTGCACCCAGCTCTTGTCCATCAGCTGCTCTAAGGTCCACCCTGACCCCAAGGAAATAAAACGTGAGACCCACGCCTGAGAATCAGGGGAGCGTGGACAGCGTGGGGTGCTGGACCCTGAAGGTGCAAGCAGAGGGTGCGGTGGGCTCAGAACATGTGCTGTTTGTGGTCTGACCTTCCTGGCCAAGGAAGCCTGAGGTCTGGGAGGGGCGAAGGCAGAGGAGGAGGAGGGAAGCTGTTCTGGGGGCCAGAACAGCCTGTGCAGAGGCCTGGGCTCAGAGAAGGCGGTCTCCCATCCAAGTACTAATCTAGGCCCGACCCTACTTAACTTCCAAGATCTGACGGGATCAGATGCCACAGGTGTACGGCTGCAGGCCAAATACGGTTAGACCAACCTTAACATGACCAATCTGAACATTATTAAACAAGATTCCCCGTGAGCAGACTATCCCCCATACACCTCAAGTGTTATATTTTGGGATCAACTCCTTGCCCATACTGCCCTGACAGCTCCCCCACCCCCACTGCTCTTCTTTTCCGTAGAGTGGCCCCCACCACCCAGATCTCCTGCACGCAAATCTCTTTCTCAGAGTCTGTCCAGGCAGCTCCCACATCCTCCCACCTAAAGGACCCACCTTGCTCCAATTTTCATTCACAACCCTGTGTTGACTTTGAATCTTTCACTCTGAAGTCAGACGCTGTACCCCTTTTGCCACTGGCCCACACCTTCTGTTAACTTTGAAAGTTTGCTTGTCTTTGTTGCTCTTGGTGATGACATTTCAGCATCACACTCCCAGCCGCTATAAGGCACAGATCTCTTCTTGTCCCCTATCTTTGACATTTCTTATTAAAATTCCTTTTATTGCCTCATTACTTGAGGAAGAGGTGAAGTACACATTACTAATAAGTATTCAAATTGTGCAGACCATCTGCCACTGAACAGATGTCTACTGTAAGTGACTATCAGTCAATATTCTGTGGGGCTTTGGGAGAGGTGAGGCGGCAGAAAGGCCAGCCTCCTGGAGGGAAGGGGAGGCTGGGAAGTGGTGGCTTCTACAGACTCTCTAATTCAGGAGCCGGACTCTCTAATTCAGGAGCCGAGGGAGGCTCCCAGCAGAAAGCTCAGCTGCGGAAGGAGGAGTGAAACCCAGGATATTGTGATGCGAGGGCTGCAGATCCAGCGCCATGACAGAAATGTCTCGTGAAAGCAGTGAGGGTTTCCTTAGCCTTTAGCTGTCACCGGTGGAGCCAGGAATGCCTGCCAGGTGTGTGTCTCAATGCCTGTTAGCTCTCATCACAGAGCAGCTACCCTAAATGGGGCACCAGTCACCACCCCACTTTCCACATGGGGAAACTGAGGCTCTGGAGCTTATGTAGCCTGTCCAGGCTGCATAGCTAGAAAGAGGCAACGGGAATGTGACTCTGGGTCTCTGTGGCTCCAGAGCCCAACCTGTCAATTCGCATTACCCGGTCTCTCATCCTCAGAGACCGCTGTCTAGTCCAGGGGCCTGAAAACCTCATTTCTCTTTCGTTTTGCTATGTTGTACAGGCTGCCTCTGGCCTCAAATTCCCAATCCTCCTGCCTCTGCCTCCCCAATTGCTGGGATTGCAGGTGATCTTCACTGCACCAGCCACATTTGTCATCTTATGTGGTTCAGACATTTGAGACATATGAGAACACTAGGCCAGCATTGCTGGAATAACTGAGTTTGTTGTGTACGTTTATATTCCTTACACTACACGTCGCTGGATTTGATATGCTAGTATTCTGTCGAGGGTTTCTGACAGACTGCGACAGATGTCCTGCAGGTGCTTGTTAATGACTCCACCACCTTCCAGTCCTTCCTGATGAGACATTGCATACAGGTATGCAAAGGGTGGGTTTTTCCAAACCTTGGCTTGTGCTGTGGTCACTCTTCTTTGGGGATCTACCTGTTCCTCAGCTCTGCCCACAGGCTAGAAAAGCATAAAGTTACGCAGCTCAATTCGGAAGCAGGATTTAGAAGAGGCTCCTGGCCCCGTTTCTGGATCCAAGTTGGTCTCAGGTTGCCCTGGGTTCCTGAGGTCCTTCTGATCACCCACCCCACTGTCACCCTGGACAACGGTTCCTCTGTGTTTGAGCCACTTGAGCAGAGCAGTGCTAGGTGGCCGGTCACCGGTGAAAGCACCGTGGAGGACAGACCCTTTGTTCAGGCTCCACTTCCTCCTAGAGGCTTCTAGGCCGGGTCAGGCTGTGAAAGGCCGCCTTTGTCTTGTCGCCAAGTGCTGTAGAGTGGCCCTAGAGGCCAGGGAGGGCAGGTGGGCGGAGCAGCCGCCTCCTGGTTATTTTTAGTGAGTGGAAGCCAAGCGAGTGGAGGCCTTTCTGAAGGGAGCCCTTTGTTCACAGGTGACTCACACGGGTTTCCAGGAGCCACCCCAGCCCAACCCCCCCAACACCTGGCCCAGGCTGGGCACAAGCAACAGAGGGCGGGGTCCAGGGGCACCACAGGGGCAGCTGGGCTGCCTGGGCAGGAAGGACATGGGAATGAAGGAGGTCAGGAGCACCGCACACTGCCAAGGGCCTGCGTATGAGCAAGCTGTCAGAACCCCAGCCCCTGCCATGTGGCCCCCCATTTGTTTGGGGGGCGGCTCCAGCCTCCCCATGCAGCAGGTCCCTGCAGGCACCCTTCCCATGCCCAGACTGGCCTTGGCTCCAGTCCATGCACCTGCTAGGACTAGCAAGGGTCCTCTCCCCTGACCTCTGGGTCTCTTCTCCCCCATCTGTGTCCACATGCTGCTGGATTCCTCCCCTGAAAGTGCACTTCAGCCCACAGTGCTGCTCTGCTCCATAACCTTCGCTGGCTCCCCACTGCCCACCAGTGGCCTTCCTCCCTGGCTCCTCCCTGCCAGCCTTGTTTCCATCACACTGTCACCCACAGGTGTGGTTTGCCTGCACGCCCTGCTCACTCCTTCCCTGATAAGCCCTACCCACCTGAGTCCCTTTCCCTGTTCCTCCTGTCAGAAGCTTCCAAATGCTGGGGCGATAGCACTTGCCCTGAAATCCCAGCTCTGGGGAGGCTGAGGCCAGAGGATCACGAGTTCCTGGCCAGCCTGGGCTACAGAGCAAGATGCTGTCTCAAAATGCACACAGAAAGAAGCTTCTAGTTTCCCTCTATCCGGATCCTGACGTGGAGGGCAGGCCAGGCCTTGTACTCCTCCAAGCAGCTGTCCTCACAAACCGCCCTCTCTGAAACCCAGCCCCCTTCTGTCACAGTTACTTGCATCTGGGTGTTAAGTGCCTCGTCCTCAGGGTAGGGCCTGTGTCCAACTGTCCTCTCATCAATCTCATCTCCTGGTGACAGCCAGCTGCACTCAGAAGAGCCACCATTTGCACATCTGTGCCAAGAGCGCCTTGAACCATGGCCTGCTTGTCCCTGATAAGCCTGGGAGAGCAGCCTCCTACGCGGCAGCTGCCAAGTGGCCACTAGAGCCTGACAGGGCTCCTGTCAACCTTTCGCCTGAGTCGCTCCTTTAGTCTGTTGTTGTTAGGTGCTGTCGAGTCCGACTCATAGCAACCATATGTACAGCAGATCGAAACACTTGCCGATTCTGTGCCAGGCAAGCGATCTTATTTAGGTTTAAGCTCATTGTTGCAGACACTGTGTCAATCCATCTGGTGGAGGGTTTTCCTCTTTTGCGTTGACCTGCCATTCACCCAAACATGATGTCCTTCTCCAGGGATTGATCTCTCCTGACTACATGTCCGAAATACGTAAGACGCAGTCTGGCCATTCTTGCTTCCAAGGAGCACTCTGGTTACACTTCTTCTAGGACAGATTTGTTGGTTCTTTTGGCAGTCCATGGTATATTCAATAGACGTCTCCAGCACCACAATTCAAAAGCATCAATTCTTTTTCTGTCTCTCTTGTTCAATGTCCAGCTTTCACAACCATATGATGCCACTGAAAATACCATGGCATGAGTCAGACGCACCTTCGTATTCAATGTGACATCTTTGC
>VMDO01003017.1:0-31489 GCA_007922755.1 Pedetes capensis
TTGAACAATGAACAGCCTGCTTTGCAAACTATAGTGTTTTTTTGCTATGAACATGTTGCCATTTTGCAAACTTATATATATTTGTTCCTAAAAATGCCATTTTTAAAGGCTGTATAGAATTTTATTATAAGAAATAATAACAAATGCTGGTGAGGTTCTGGAGAAAAAAGAACCCTCTTACACTGTTGGTGGGACTGTAAATTGGTTCAATCACTTTGTAAATCAGTATGGAGGTACCTCAGAAAACTAAAAATAGAACTGCCATATGACCCATGTATACCACTGCTGGGAATATACCCAAAGGGAGCCGAGTCATCATGCCACAGAGACCTGCATCTCCATATTCAGTGCAGCACTTTTCACAATAGCAAGGGTATGGAACCAACCAAGGTGCCCATGAACAGAAGAATGGATAAAAAACTATGGTACATACACACGTGGAATACTACCCAGCAATTTAAAAAAATGAAATAATGTCATTTGCAGCAAAATGGATGGAATTGGAGATCATCATCTTAAGCGAACAAACATGAGCTCAAAAAGAGAAATACCATATTTTCGCACTCATATGTGGGAGCTGAATCATACTTAAGGGAAGAAAAAATCCTATACATAAACTGGTATATAAAAATGCACAATTAAACTTAGCATACAAAGGGCAACATAAAGAGTAGAAAGGCCAAGCGTGGTGGCGCATGCCTGTAATCCCAGCAGCTTGGGAGGCGGAGGCAGGAAGATCACAATTCAAGACCAGAGGCAGTCTGCGTAACCTAGTGAGACCCTATCTCAAAGAGTAAAAAAAAATGGGCTGGGGGTGCAGCTCAGTAGTCCAGCACTTGCAAAGCATGCAAGCACGAGACCCTGGGTTCAACCCTCAGCACCGCAAAAAAAAAAAAAAAAAAAAAAAAAAAAAAAAAAGTAGAAGGAGGGAAGGAACTAGCAGAGGCAAGCAAAGATTAGGGAAGATGGGATGGGGAGGAGGGCCAATGAGGAGGGATGAATGGGGAGAGGATGATCTCAATGTAAGCAGCACAACTTCATGAGTTGTTGTTTTTTGTCAGGTACTGTTGAGTTGGTATCCAACTCATAGCAACCCTACATACAACAGGGGAAACACTATTGTCAGTGCTTCTTTGCTGTTCACAGGGCTTTCAATGGTGGATTGATTTTTGGGAGTGGGTTGCTGGGTCCTTCTCCCAAGCCTACAGCACCTGGTGTTCCTAGACAGTCTCCCATCCAAGTACTAACCAGGCCCAACCCTGCTTAGCTTGCAAGATCTGATGGGATTGGATGCCATAGGGCTACGGCTGCAGGCAATTTCATGAATACATTGGAAAAATAGGGGAGTATAACCCAAATAAGCATTTGAGTTTTACTACATATTAGCCATAAGCCTCTGTAAACTTTGTGGGTTGATGAAAGTGTTGCCAGAAGTGATATAAAGGATGCATAATGGAAAAAGCCAATGCTGTATTACTCTCCACCCCACCATCATTAACTAATAAAGGGGAAAAAAGAATTTTATTGTATGGTTACCTAATATATTTAGACAAGAATCTATGAATGAACATGTAGTTTGTTTGGTTTTCGTTGTTAATTCACTCAACAAATATGTATGGAATATTTGCTCATTGTATAATAGCTACCTTTACCCAATGTGGAAATGTGAAGCTTCTTCTTTCACAGAGTTTATATTCCAGGGACTGAGCAGTTGAGACAGACAAGAAAAACAGTGTACATAAATAAATATGGCAATCAGTGGGCAAGTCCTAAAATAGATAAAACTACAGTAATCATAATAAAGCAGAAAAAGATGGAGTGACAGTGACAGATGATCTGTATGGTAAGATGACCTTCAAACAGAGATCTGAGTGGGTTATAACCTGGGCCATATGATAGTCTGAGTAACAGGCCCTCTAACCTCAGTAAGAGAAAAGACAGAAGGAAGAGCATGCTTAACATGTTAATAAAGGGCTGGGTTTTGGGGGGAAATTTTTAATGTACACCTTAATGTGATTCATTCTGACATGCTTTTCATTGTGACATTTCCATATATGCATTTTGTTGTACACTACACAGATAAGTTGTCCTTTACCCTCTTGTGTACTTCCTCCCCCCATACCACCCCTCCACCAAAGACTTCTCTTCCATTTGCTTGTCTTTTTACGGTAATATTTGTCTATATATCCTTGGGTTCCAATTATGTTTAAGATCAAAACTTTTTCTGTAGTGAATTTCCTTTTACATTGTCAGTACTATTACATGAATTTTCTAGCCCATCTATATTAATACCATTGTTTGGTGTTACTGGTGTTATTATAATTATTTCCAGGACTATTAAAGTTGGACTGTTCACCCTGAGATCACCCCCTCCCCCACTCCTCATTCCTCCTTGTTCCTCTTCTCCCCCCTCTCCTCTACCAGGACTTCCTCCTTTTGCTAGATCTCTCACTCCTTCTTTTGAGTTCCCCAAATTGTCCCTTCTCCTCTAGGTTGACTTTAGCGTTTTATGATGATGATGATGATGATGATGATGATGATGATGATGATGATGTTCCAACCTCCACCTAGGATTTTTTCCTTCTAATAACTTTGATTCAGCTCCCACATATAAGTGAGAGCATGTGGTATTTCTCTTTCTGAGCTTATGTTCGTTCACTTAAAATAATTTTCTCCAATTCCATCCATTTTGCTGCAAATACCTTTCATGATAGTCCACCAGAAAATTAAGTATCTTGGAATCAATCTAACCAAAGACCCTTCAGATCTCTACAAGGAAAATTTCAAAACATTAAAGAAAGAAATAGCAGAGGATACCAAAAAATGGAAGGACCTTTCCTGCTCCTGGATAGGGAAAATCACTATAGTAAAAATAGCTATCCTACCAAAAATAACTTATAGATTTAATGCAATCCCCATTAAAATTCCATTGACTGACTTTACATAAATAGAAAAAATTATACAAAAATTCATATGGAATCACAAAAGACCACATATAGCCAAAACACTCTTAAGCTGCAAAACTAGTGCAGGTGGAATCACAATCCCTGACTTTAAGCTATACTATAGGGCAGTGGTGGCAAAAACAGCTTGGTACTGACATAAAATAGTCCTCAAAACATGTGGAAGAGAATAGAAGATCCAGAAATACCTCAATACACCAATAGCCACCTAATTTTCAGCAAAGGAGCAAACCAAGTAAATTGGAAAAATGATAGCCTTTTCAATAAATGGTGCTGGGAAACATGGACATCCGGTTACAGAAAAATGAAAACCAACCTGCATCTCTCAATATGCATGAGAGTTAACTCAAAATGGATAAAAGATCTCAACATAAAACCAGAAACTTTAAAACTAATAGAAGACAGGATAGGCAATACATTCCATCATACAGGCATAGGAAATTATTTCCTTAATAGGACTCCAATTGCTCAAGAAATTGCAACAAGAATAGATAAATGGGAGTACATGAAATTAAAAAGCTTCTATGCAGCAAAGGAAACAATTAACAGAATCAAGGAAATTCCCACTGAATGGGAAAAATTTTTCGCATCCTGTACATCAGACAAAGGTCTAACTACCAGAATTTATACAGAATTTAAGGAAAAAAAAAACAAGAAAACAAATAATCCAATACACAAATGGGCAAAGGAATTGAATAGACAGATCTCAGATGAAGAGGCCTGTTAAGCCATGAAACACATGAAAAAATGCTCAATATTCTTAGCTATTAGGGAAATGCAAATTAAAACAACTCTGAGATTCCACCTTACTCCAGTAAGAATGGCCAAGGTCAATAAAACAAAGAACAACAAATGCTGGCAAGGTTGAGGAGAAAAGGGAACACTCTTACACTGCTGGTAGAGCTGTAGATTAGTCCAACCACTTTGGAAATCAATATGGAGGTATCTTTAAAAACTAAAAATTGATCTACTGTATGACCCAGCTATAACACTATTGGGAATTTACCCAAAGGGAGAAGTGTCATCATACCACAGAGACACCTGCATCTCCATCTTCAATGCAGCACTTTTCACAATAGCAAGGATATGGGACCAACAAAAGTGCCATCAACAGAAGAATAGATAAAAAACTATGGTACATATACACAATGGAATACTACACAGCAATCAAAAAATGAAATAAAGGGGTTTTTAAAAAATGGGGCTTAATCTCTGTTTCTATCCTTCCTATCTTTGGAAAGACTGCCTGCAGCCATAGCCCTGTGGCATCAGATCCCATCAGATCTTGGAAGGTAAGAAGGGTTGGGCCTCATTAGTACTTGGATGGGAGACTGCCTGGGAACACCAGGTGCTGCAGGCTTGGAAGAAGGACCCGGAAACCCACTCCCAAAAATCAACCTATCATTGAAAATCCTATGAACAGCAGAGAAGCACTGACAATAGTGTTTCACCTGTTGTACATAGGGTCACTATGAGTCAGATCCCGACTCCACGGCACCTAACAACAGCAATCTTTGGGAAACATTCCCAGGAGCATATTTGTGAGGGGTCCAGGATAAGCACATTTTTTTTCATCAGGGATTCTGTCAATATTTTGTGAATGAAATATTTTTAATGGTTTTTTGAAACCCTCCCCATTATAGCTCATTACTTAGTGAAGCATTGAGAATCTCCGGAAATGAGCACACGTCCAAGGATCTGTTATGTATGTGTCTGTTGTTTCCTTGTACAACTAGGCATGCCGTTTGATATTACTCAACAGTTTTTGGTGATAAATGTCAACCTGCTGTGATTTGCATGACAGTTATTTTGCCCATGTTCCCTGACAGACTATGAGCTCAGAGGTGATAAGACCCTAACTGCACCCCTCCACATGACAGCACTTCCCTCTCTGGAGATTCTAGAACTGTATGACAGATATTTTATCACATTTACTTCCCCCACCCCCCTTTTAGAAAACGTTGGTAGGGTACAGAGTAATACAGCATTTGGTTTTTCTATTACACAACTATTACATCAACTTTGGTTACACTTTTATCAACTTAAAGGTTTACGGAAACTTTTGACTGATATGTAGTAAAACACATATGCATATTTGGGTTGAGTTCCCCTATTTTTCCCATGTACTCATGAAGTTGTATTGTTTACACTGAGATTCTTCTCCCCATCCCACCTTCCACAGTCTCCATCTCCCTTTGTTAGTTCCCTCCCTCCTTCTTTCTACTCTTTATGTTATCTCTTCTTTGGTAAGTTTAACTGTGCCCTGTGCATTTTTATGTATCAACTTATCACATTTCCCTTTTTTATTAGATTAACTCCTTAAACACTAAGAACAGTGACCATGTATTGTTAGCTCAGCCTAAAACGCAATAGATTCTCAACATGCACGATAGATGACTGAATAAATGAAAAACATATTAACCTATATAACTGAGATAAGGACTAATAACTAGAAAACAGTAATTAATTTGAAATGTTCAATAAATGTCAAAATTAATCAACAATGTTCAGTCCAAGGAAAATTTGTGAATGATTTGTAGTTGATTGGTGGTCAAAACTCTGTTTTCTTAGAAATCTCTTATCTTAAAAATCATTTCAACATGTCAAAGAATCCAAAGTTTTAATATGCCCTATAAAACAGGAAATGTTGCCAAGCACAGTGGTACATGACTCTAATCCCAGCAATCCAGGAGGCTGAGTCAGGGCATTCACAAGTTCAAGGCCAGAGGCAGCCTGCACAACTTAGAGGGACCCTGTCTCAAAATAAAACTAAATAAAAGGCAGAGAACTTGCAAAGTATGTGCAAAGCCCCAGGCAATCACAAATCATTTGTGTATATATTTACTGGATTCCAGGTATAACTCAGGCACTGAATGGGGAGCTGGATGTGGTATGTTAATAAAGTTCAGGAGCAGAAGAAGAGAGAGACATATATAGCTCCAAGAATGTGATCACTCTAGTTTTCATGACATGCAGCTTCATTGTTTTTGTTTTGCATTAAGAATAGGTAATAAAAGAGGAAATTCAAATTTCTGCCATAGACATCAAACCAAGCAAAGGTAGAGCATCTAACGCCTGCCTGATCTAGCCCTTGCCTACCTTTTCCAATTCCTCTGAAACTCTCCATTCTCACTAACTGATTTATTAAAGCTGAGGTAAGCCACATACTTCTCAGATTCAGGATCTCAGTATTTGCTCATTTTCTAGGTTCATGCTCCAATCTGCCATTAGCTTGAACTCAGTAAAAGCAGATGCTAACTTTGCTCAGACATCAGCTGTAGCTCCTTACATACCAAGGATTGTCTCCTGTGTCTCTGTGCCTAAGGATGTTTTTGGAATAGAGTAGCATGACTGTTCCTAGGAGTTAACGCCCCAGAAAAAATCTCCAACTATTAAGGTTTATGAGTTGGTGGATAAAATCCCCAGCTCCCTCATTCTCCAGTGGACAATCCCAAAGCCTCCTCTATATGGTATTTAAAAGACTTCAAGTAGAACTTGTGCCCAGCAGATACCAACTAATTAACAATACTTTTATTTAGTTTTCCTTTCTTCTCTGTCTCAATTCCTCCATCACATAGAATAGAGAATCTGGCCTCATTTCCCAAACAAACTATTTACACCCACAATCCTATCTCAGGGTCTCCTCCTCGGGTAATACTAAGCTAAGACATTGAAGACTCATGACAATATCTATTACAGGAAGATATGGAAAGAATGCATTAAGTTAATACAAGTAAAGCAGTGCCCAGAGTATAGCCTTTGGTTCACAAATATGAGACATCAATAGCATTAACTGGATCTATTAGTGTTATATCTAATATTATTCATCTCCTCTGAGATGAATAATAATAATATAATAATATTATTATAATATTATATCTCTTGATTTTGTCAAACTTGTTTCTCCCTTTAGGTTCACACCTTCCCTCTTGATATTTGTCTCCATCCCACTGAATTGATGACATGCTCAGAGGCTTTTTTTATTAAGTTACTCTCCTTCTTTGAGCCCACTCTTAGGAGTTGCCTTTCAATGTCCTTCTCTGAAATGAAGTGACCAGAACCACCTCCAATAGCTTCACAGGCAGCAAAGTGAAACTGGACAGATGTAACTAAAAAACCCTGTCTTACTGCTGAGACATGGCTGGGGGGAAAGGGGGACTTGAATTTGCCAGTTTAGCCAGTTTTCCTCTGAAGAACTATATTCCCATATGAGCCACATCTAATGTCAATGCCAGTAGATGCATCTGACCAGGAAGCATGCATGTTGCTTGAAAGTTCATTCTCCATTTTTTCAACCACTATCAGCACCCTGGGGCTGGGATTTAACTAAGTTGGTAGAGCACCACTCTGCAGTCCCTAAGGTCCCGGGTTCCCAGCACCACAAAAATGGGAGAAGGATGTGGCAATCCACTCCCTAGGCAATCCCAAAACAATCAGCTATTGCAAACCTTATGAGGGTCACTATGAATGGGACACGACTCAATGGCACCTAACAACAACATCAGCACCCTAAATTTCTGAGTTGACTTTTAACTGGGATTATTTCTAAAAAAAGTTTCAGAAAAAGTTCTGATTTTACAAAGGAGTTATATCAATTCTTTTAATGTGTTATGAGCAATGACTTTTCTATGATAAAAATTCTCAGATTATATTTAGGTAGTCACTTTCTCAATATCCATTTTTATACTTTCTCCCAACCACCAGAATATATGAAACATTTGAGTGTAATAAATAAATCATTCTGGATCGGGATAAAATTTATATAACAATAACTTCTCTTAAACAACCAGATGATCTCTATTTAGATTAGCTGCCCAAAACTTTGTAACTAAAGTTAGAGATATTAAAACAACCTTGAGATAGATTATTCTGATATAATTGATGATGTGTATGATGAGGAAAATTCCATTTCCTTTTCAGTTTTTTAATCATAATAAAATATACATAACAAAATTTATCATCCTCAACATTTTTAAATGTACAGCTTGGTAGTGTTGAGTGTATTCACATTATTGTAAAATCTCCTGAATGCTTTTCATCTGGCAAAATTGAGGCTCCCTACCAATTAAATAAACCTCTGGTAACCACCCTTCTAATTTCTGTCTCTGAATTTGACCTCTCTCTGTACCTCATATAAATGAAATCACGCTGCATTTGTCTTTTTGACAGACCTATCTCACTTAGCATAATGTCCTGAAAGTTCATCCATGTTGTAACATGTGTCAAAATATCCTTCTTTGATAAAATTGATAATATTTCTTTGTATATATAACACTTTTTTTTACCCACTCACCCATGGATGGACACATGTGGTTGCTACCATCTTTTGATTATTATGAATAATGTTGTTATGAACATAAGTGTATAAATATCTCTTTGGGACCCTACTTTCAATTCTTTTGAGTATATACCTGAAGTGGAATTGCTGAATCATATGATAATGCTATGTTTACATTTTCA
The DNA here is from genome assembly GCA_007922755.1 of Pedetes capensis. NCBI lineage: Eukaryota > Metazoa > Chordata > Mammalia > Rodentia > Pedetidae > Pedetes > Pedetes capensis. Next base: position 8,424 of record VMDO01003017.1, read on the forward strand.
AAGAACTGTCATATTGTCTTCCATAGCAGCTGTGCCATCTTTCATTCCCATCAATACTGCACAAGGTTTCTGATTTCTCCACAAGATATCTCTGAATATTACTACATCTTGGACCTCATTTTTTAAAACTTCCTTATTAATTGAAAAGATCCTAGTAAACTACTCTTATTTACCTTCAAGTAATTAATAATAAATATCCTAAACAAAGTGTCTACTTTGTTCCTAGAGATTTCTTTAAAATGAGGAAGAGCTGGCTCCAGACCTCTAGGTTTTCCTGACTAGTATGAGATGCATTAAAATACTTGTAAATCACAATGTAATATGAAAATGTCACCAAATATATATGTACAAACACAATAACATGTACAAAAAGATCATCATCATTGGCAGAACATCAGTTGAAATTTCAAAGAGAAGGTAGCATTGTGTCTGAATCCAGGCTGATGAGTTTCAAGTTGAAAATATATTGTACAATTGTGAAAGTGATAGCAATAGGCAGGTTAGGTTAGGCATCTGAAAGGAATATGGAAGAAAGGCGGATTGAAATTGACTCCTACCATTAAGCCATGATGGATAAAGCCATGTGTGTCTCTGAGGACAGTGGAAGGACATTTTCTAATGGGCCACACACTCTAATCCAAGCCATTGATCCATTTACAAACAAAGAGCCCAGGCTCACATCATACTGGTTGCCCAGAGCAGGGTGCAAAGGGCTGATGTCACACAGGTTGTGCCCTAGTTTGAATAAGACTAGGAGATACATGTGCCCACTCTCTCTTTTCATCTTCCTTTTCTTCCTTCCTCTCCACTTCTTGCCCTTTGTTCCTCTTTTCCTAGCAACCACATATATGCCTCTCCTTTCTCTCAGGCCCACCATCTTCCCTGTCTAACTAAGCTAATTTTCCCTCCAAAAACCTACTTAACTCTGTTTTCTCTGATTTCACCTTTCCTTGTTGTTGTTGTTGTTAGGTGCCGTCGAGTCGGTATCCGACTCATAGCGACCCTCATAGGGTTTTCAATGGCTGAGTGTTTCGGGATTGCCTTGGGAGTGGATTGCCAGGCCCTTCTCCCATTTATGCAGTGCTGGGAATTGAACTCAGGATCTCAGAGACTGGAGTGCAGTGCTCTACCAACTGAGCTAAATCCCAGCCCTAACCTTTCCTTGGAATATAGAAATATCCTTATGCAGATTCACCCAGCGAACCCAGGTTTTCTTTTTTTTGTAAGTTCCTTTCCAGGTTTACCTAAGCTTCTCCAGGTGCCTCAGTCTCCTCTGTAATTATTTCTGAACTAAGCCTCCTCTATACTCTCTACTGTAAGTTCTGTGTTGGGTATAAATTCACTTACATGCCAGATACAAGAACCAGGGTTATGTTGCCAAATTTCTGGACCCATGCTCCAGATCTGCCTACTCTTGCTCCTCACAAGTCTCCAGTGACAATAGTACATTACAAATTATACCAAGGCAGACAGAGTTTGAAAGACTGGGACCATGTTAATCCCAAAGTGAACTAGATACAAATATAAATAAGAATTTTGTCTGGTATCAACAATACAGGTAATTAAATTTTAATTCACAAAAAATATAAAATGGGATAGTTTACCTACTAGAGATCATTTACCTTTTTGTAAAGCAACCTTGGCCAAGACCCAAAGTTTAACCATCAGTGTCATCAGACCACTGTAATTCAGTCATCTGGGATTGTGACAGAGGCAGAAAGTAGATATACTGCAGTGAATGTGACACAGACTGTTTAAAAAAAACTAATGAACCATGCTTCCATTAGTCTGGTTATATCACAGAACCATTGTTACCCTTAATTAAGGGCCTCTCTGCATGGAGCACCATAAGAAACTTTACTGAAAGACACTTCTCATCATCCTTGTATAACTAAAGTCAAAGTCACAAAAACTGGTGCAGATAGATTCCAAGGACATCTGAACACAAAGTTCCATCAAATTATAAACCCACATAAAGGTATGTGTCATATATATGAATACATATGTAAAACATTAAGAAAAATGCATAGTGTAGACTAGAGGATAAGTAGGTGTCACTGGCAGGTATGTATATTAATAGAGTATATCAGTGGACCTTTGGGAGAGAGTCATTACTTTTTGCATTTATCAGGAAAGTTCACTCAAGGATGTTTTGGGAATGTTCAAGAGCTAACCATTAAGGTAGTAAATCATAGATCAAAGCTAGTTAGCATAACCTAGATAGCAGAAAGGGCTGGGATTTAGCTCAGTGGGTAGAGCACTGCGCTGCAGTCTCTGAGGTCCCGAGTTCAATTCCCAGCACCGCAAAAATGGGAGAAGGGCCTGGCAATCCACTCCCAAGGCAATCCCGAAACAGTCAGCCAATGAAAACCCTATGAGGGTCACTACGAGTTGGATACCGACTCGACGGCACCTAACAACAACAACAAGAGAGCAGAAAAAGTCATTTTTCACATGTAAGAAGTTAGAAATTTACTACCCAAGTAATGTTATCAGGCATCTGATCATTTTCAAGCACAGAAAGGAAGTATGATACACAAACCTTCCCATAATATTTCGGTACATGGGATTGCTAATGTTATTTTCTCTGTTCCTCAGAGCCAACACTTACGTAATTATTTGATATATAAAAAATTTTTTATCAAAAGCATTGGTGCACATCAGTGAGAACTTTCAACCACCTTGAAAATGACTTTTAGAATATTTCATTAACAGACTGTCTTTCAGAGCAGGAGTTGACATTCATGTTTCTTCATACCAGGCTTTCATCCATAAAACTCTTTGTTCTGCTGAACAGTTTCCAGACAATGTGGGCAATCACAAAAAAAAAAAAAAAGAAAGAAAGAAAAGAAAAAAAAAGGTGTCCATTCCAGCATTTGATCAGTCTTATTCAAATCTCATCTATTAATATTCTTTTGAGATCTTTCTAAAAATTTTATTTCCTTCCTTTCAGTATCATCATATTATTTGCCTTAAAAGAAACTCTCCAAATTTAATGAAATGGAAGTTTGACATTTCATAGGAAATAGGTACAATTCATGGCTAAATTTTATCTGTTTTCATTACTTTCAATAAAGTATATGGGAAAATAACTGCTGTGTTCAGTTTGAAGATTTATTTTTAATTACAGAAGATTGGCTTTTTAGGACTCAAAATATTAGAGGGGAACAATTACTTAAAGAACATTTTACGCACACTAAAAAAATAGGATGTTTAAAATGAAATAATCCAAATAATCAAACAGATAATTTCCAGTATTTTGAGGAACAATCTGTTTATAGGGCATTCTATAAGTAGGATGTGTTTCAGGATCACAAAGTCTTTGGAGCAGGTACAACATGAAAGCCCATGGCTTCTATTGTTTGCAATACAAGTATCACGTTGGCTACTTCAACTTCCAATATTTATGTGAAAATATATACTATTTTAGGTAATCTATTTTGTAAGCTTAAAAATGAAACTGTTCCTGAATGAGTGAAATTGTTACATATCTTGTCGTGAGAAAAGATTTGTGAAATATATACATTTTAGAAGCAGAAAATTCTGCTTTTGCTATGCAATTTTGTGCCTACTAATCCTGTTGCAATAATCTAAACAATTTGGAAAGTTTCTTCTTAATAGTTAAATATAAGCTATCAAAATCAAAGAAACACTAAGCCGAACTTGATTTAAATCTTTTGGGGCATTGTTTGATTTGAGTTTTATGCTTTTTTCCTCTATTCTTTATTTTTCTAAGATGTAGTTTTCTTTTTAACACATAGTAATTTCTTTTACATATCATCCTATTGTATGAAAAATCTCAGAAGCCAAACTAAAATTTGCCAGATTCATTTTCCTAACAGCACTATTAATTCCCCTTTCTCTTTCAGAAGTTTGTATTTTCTAGTTTGATTTTTTTTTCCCAGTACTGGAGGTTGAACCAGAGCCTTGAGCATGCTAGACAAGTGCACCACCACTAAGCTGTAGCCCCAGCCCTTATTTTTTTGTTTTGTTTTGTTTTGTTTCTGATACAAGGCCTTGCTAAGTTCTGTAGGCTGCTTCTGGCCTCAAACTCATGATCCTCCTGCCTTAGCCTCCCAAGTCACTAGTGTTATGGACATGCACCCATAATGCTAGTTAAAACCCAGATAGGAAATTTTCCATTTTTTCCCTCCAGTCCTGGAGATTGCACCTAGGACTTTGTGCATGCTAAGCAAATGCTCTTCCCCTGAGCTACATCCTCAGACAGGACTGATGGCTTCATTATTTTATTGTCCAGATTAATTTGCTAGCATAGTGCTTCAAAATATTTAGGTTTTGTGAAAAAAATAAATGGAATTTGATCTCAAATAATGTAACTTCCATGAAAAAAATGACAATTGTCAAAAACCAAAGAATTGGAAGAGATAAGATTTTTTCATACTTCTCTTTCAAAAACATTACTGGGAATTTCTAAATCTGTATGCCAAAGTGGGGGGAGGGGGTTCAGTATTAGTGGATTAAACTCAGTGTTGCACAGATGTTAGGCAAGTGCTCTACCATGGAGCTGCACCCCCAGCCCCTTTTTATTTTTTGAGACATGGTCTCAGTAAGTTGGGCAGGCTGCCTCTAGCCCCAAATCTGCTTTCCTCTTGCCTCAGCATCCCCAGTCCCTAGGATTATAGGCGTACACCACCTCACCTGGCCCAAACTATTTTTTAAATAAGGAAACTGTTTTTAATACAATATAGAGTACCCAAGAGCAACTTTCTGCCTCTTTACAGCCAGTTAGACAGAAAATCTTTGTCAGCCTTAGAATTCAGGCATTGTAATATCAAGTTGGAAATGGAACCAGTTAAGATGGATGTCTGGAAAGGGTCTTAGAAAAGTCCAAAGATCCTTCAAGGAAAGAAACAGCTTAACAATTAGACTTCACAAGAGATTTTCTAGCATTTACACGAAGCTGATACAACCTGTCAAATAAGAATCAAGCTCTCTCCTGCAGTAAGGATAAAATTCACTTAAGGAAAATTATTAACAAGAGGTGACAAAAGTGAGTCATACACTATGTACAAAAAGGGATGCACTAAACTGAAGAGGTAAACACCTTCTAAAGCTCCCGTAAATATAACAAAATTGCATTCATGAGTCAAACTGAGCCTTTGGATTGTTTTATGGTTGCAAACATTTTCAATTTTTTGTGTTCAAGCCAGGTGCAGTGGCACACACCTGTAATCCCAGCAGCTTGAGAGGGGAAGGCAGGAGGATGGCAGGTTCAAGGCCAGAGGCAGCCTGCATAACTTAGTGAGACTCTGTCTCCAAGTAAAAAATTAAAAAGAGGTTAGAGGTACAGCTCAGTGGTGGAGTATACGAAAAGATTATGAATTAGGTCCTGAGTTCAACCTCTACTACTGCAAAAAGGAAAAGAAAGAAAGAAAGAGAGAGAGAGAAAGAGAGAGAGAGAGAGAGAGAGAGATAAAGGAAGGAAGGAAGGAAGGAAGGAAGGAAGGAGGGGAAAAGAAAAGAAAAGAAAAGAAAAGAAAAAGAAGACAGAGAAAGAAAAGAAACAGAGAGAGGGAAGGAGGGAGGGAGAAGAAAAGGCAGGCAGGCAGGCAGGCAGGCAGGCCAGCCTATCATTTTCAACAACACGAATGAGCCGGAAGAACATTATGTTAAGTGAAATAAGCCAGGCACAAAAACAAGTATCCCACATTCTTACTGATATATGGAACATTAAAAAGTTGGCTTCATAGAAATAGAAAATAGAAGAGTTGTTACAGAGGCTGGGAAAGGTGAGTATGAGTGAAAGGTGGAGAGAAGTTGGTTAATGAGTAGAGAGATACACATGCAGGAGAAAGAACCTTTTTTCCCAGTACTAGGGAGTTGAATCCAGGGCTTCATGCATGCTCTGCAAGTGCAGTGCCACTCAGCTGCACCCCTAGCACATTCTTCACTTCTTATTGTGAGATAGGGTCCCATTAAGTTACACAGGCTGCTTCTGGCCTTGAACATGTGATCCTCCTGCCTGCACCTCCTGAGTTGCTGGGATTACAGGCATGCGCCACCATGTGCACTAATTTCCAGTGTTCTACAGCACAGTGAGGTAACTATGGTTGACAACAACTAATTGTAAACTTCCAAAGAGCCAGTGGATAAGATTTTGAATGTCCCCAACCCAAAGAAATGATGGATGCTTGAGGTACGGATATGCCAATTATCCTGATCTTTACACATCACTCAAGTGCATTGAAATAACACACCATGCCCCACACCTATGTACAATTACTCCATCAATTAAAAATAAACTTTTCAAAAGTTGTTTTTTAAAAATGGCTGCTTCAGGGATCCCTCAGCAGGTACCCACAAAGTTCCCTGAGCCCAGGTTCTCGTAACTTCTCCTCCTCTTGCTCCCCATGCTGGAGGGCAATCACACCATCGCCTGCTCTCCTTTCCTAGCTAAAGGAACGATGGTTTGGAATTTCCCCACAGTCAGCCCACACCTTGGCAAAGAGGGTCTTTATTAAGGCACTGGCCTCAAATTACCCAATTTGAGAGTGCAATCTGTTTCCTGCTGACGGCCTGACACACTGCAAACCTTATCTCAGTTCTCTGCTCGCCAACAAGCGGTATCAACGTCCACTGCCTTCTTATCTCTGACTCTACCTGCTTTCTCTCCCTAATGAGTCTGTCTCGGGGCGGTCAAGTGAAGGTGCCCACATTAATCTTCAGTAGCCCTCCCCACTAACACACAGACTGAGTAAAAACCACGTGCTTTAGTGGAAACCCAGCTTGCAGATGAGTTCCCTACATGATACCCTTCCTGCCACCTACACACACCCGCGTGCTCCCACACTCACTCAGTATGCAACTAAATACTCAAGAAGTCTCTGCAATCTCTGGATTTCTCCCTGTGTGGGAAGCTCTCACTTCCTCAGTGCTCTTGCCTGTAACTTCTAACTTCCTCTGTCTCTCCAGGCTCCCAGATCTGTCTTCTCAACTCTGGAATCTTCTGGGCTCCATCTGGGTTTTCCCTCCTTGCCCAATGACCAGGAAGCTCTCTCCAAGCAGAGAAGTGGTGCAAGCAGAGAAGGCCACCTCATTCACTTCCCAGCTCTCAGGAGCATCCTCCTCCACAGCCTTCTGCCCAGTGTCTTAAAAACCATTGTTTCCTATATTTCATTCATTTTTTTGTTTTGGTTTGGTTCAGGGATTTTTGGGGGGGGTGTTTTGTTTTGGGGGGTTGCAGGGTTTTGTTTGTTTGTTTTCAGGAAGGATGATAAATCTAGCACCTGTTACTTTACCTTGGTCATAATAGGAAGTCTCTCTGAATAACCTTATTTGAGCCAGGCATGGCGGCACATGTCTGTAATCCCAGCACTCAGGAGGCAAAAACAGGAGGATAGCAAGTTCAAGGCCAGTCTGGGCTACCTAGCTAGTTTAAGGCCAGCCTAGGCATAATAGTGAGACAACAGCAGCAGCAGTAGCAGCAGCATGAGCAGGTGGAGGAGGAAGAAAAGGAGGAGAAGGAGGAGGGGAAGGAGGATCAGAATCATGTTTGAATCATTTATGAGAACTTTCATATAAATAATATTTGAATTCACTAGGGCCAAACTTTTCTACAATCATCACCCATGGGAGCAGCAGTCAAGAAATAAAAAGACTCACTGCATTGAGAAAAGCTGTTGCAGAAAACCTCTTTAAAGTGTTGAACAGTAAAGATATCACATTGAAGACAAAGTTGCGCCTGACTCATTCCATGGTATTTTCAGTTGCATCATATGGTTGTGAAACCTGGACATTGAATAAGGGTGACAGGAGAAGAATTGATGCTTTTGAATCACGGTGCTGGAGATGAATATTGACTATACCATGGACTGCCAAAACAACCAGCAGATCTTTCCTAGAAGTCCAACCATAGTGCTCCTTGGAGGCAAGGATGGCTAGACTGCATCTTCCGTATTTTGGACATGTTGTTAGGAAGGACCACTTCCTGGAGGAGGACATCATGTTTGGGAGAATGGTTTGTCAATGAAAAAAAAGGAAAACCCTCAACAAGATGGATTGACACAGTATCTGCAACAACGGGCTTAAACATAAAAAAGATCATGTGCCTGACATAGAGTTGGGGAGAGTTTTGTTCTGTTGTACATAGGGTTGCTATGAGTCAGACCTGACTAGAGGGCACCTAACAACAATAGGGCCTAACTTTTTGGTCCTTTCCTTTCCAATTATTCCATTTATATTTGCAACCATTAGATACTATTATCTATTTACTTTATAGGGGCTAGGATTTAGCTCAGTTTGTAAAGCACTGCTCTGCAGTGTCTGAGGTCCTGAGTTCAATTCCCAGCACTGCAAAAATGGGAGAAGAACATTGCATCCTACTCCCAAGGCAGTTCTGAAACAATCATCCATTAAAAACCCTATAAGAGTTGCTATGAGTCAGACACGACTTGATGGCACCCAATAACAACATATACTTTATAAGTGGGAAAACTGAGTTTAAGAAAATTGTTCTTCCTCAATCAACTACTGATGGTGAATCCATACTTCAAAACTGGACAGGCTGATTAAACTTGATGTTCGCAGTTGTGTATCACCACAGATTTTGGGACTAACCACAAGTTGTAAGACTTTTAATCATTTTACATTATATATCTATTTTCAAGTTTTGGTTGTGACCTATAATATACATCTAGTTTATACCACCATCCAGCACACATACATACAAATACATACACATATATATGCCACTTAAGTATATAATATACTTAATATAATACTATTATACGTAATATAGCATACCTAAAACCAAAATTTCATGAAAAGATACTTACTTTTACTATAGATGCTTACCATTTAAAACACTATGAACAGCAGAGAAGCAGTGACAATAGTGCCAGGTGTGGCACAGTGTCGAGTAGTGTTTCATCTGTTGTACACAGGGTCGCTATGAGTCAGACCCCACTCGACGGCGCCTAACAATAGCAACTAGATGCTTATCTTTGATTTTCTGTGTTATTGTTAATGCTTATATGACTCAAACTAACTTTATGATCCATTAATTTGTTAGATTTTCTATTAGAAAAACAAAATTATGTAATATTTCTTTGATCCATTTCTTCTAAGACCTCATTCTGGGATTGATTGTCTTTTTCCTGAGTTTTGATTTTATTTGATTAAGATTCTTGCAGTAACCAGGTAGATCCCAGGGCTAATGACAAGTAGGCCATATTTATCCCAAAGCTTAATGTTTTGACTTATTAGTAATTTATTGTTATTTACCTTCTAACTTTATAAATTTTATCACCAATTGGTACCTGGTGATAAATTGACTTGAAATATTCACTTACCTGAGAACACCTCTCAGTCAGCCAGTATTCTCATAAGATAAAAGTTTTGATATTTCATCAACTGATCACATCCTCCACAAAAGACATCATTTTTAATACTGTTAGAAGTTTACCTAATATTGAGTATATGCAAATGAAACTTAGTCATATAGCTTCCTTATTTCAATATAATAATTTATATTTTATTGTTTCTGACTGCCTGGTATATCATTGTTCTTATTTTTATAAATTGATTATTAGCTACCGTCAACATTTAATTGAGACCCATTGACTGTTAGGACTATTTAAATATAAATGAAGCAGAGAAAATCATTTTTTAACTTTAATAAATGAAAACATATGATTGGCAGGCAATTAAAAATATGAAATTTGATTCTTACTGATTCTTACTGATCTTTCTATGTAGTAGTTTTTCACTTAATGGGCTATCTGTAGGAAGACTGATATCAATTAATATGTCTATTAAATACTACCATTTTCAAAAGTGATCCCTAATTATCTTGCTCTAGGCTATTTTGACAAATGTGAATAAAGTATCTCCACATTTCTTATACAGTTAACATACCAAGACTTAAACTGAGCATTCCTTGCTTATGTTATTTTCATCTAATTATATGGCCATTAGCTATATCTCTCAGATGCTCAATAATTCTCTCTTTACAATCAAGTTATGATTAATTAAAAAGCAGTGACAAACTTGCTAACTCTGCATTTACTACTCACATGTGATATAAATGTGATAGCAGGTCTAAATTATTTTAAGTGATTTAAGGATTTCCAATATACTCTCCCAACTTCAAAGTTGTTTGATTCAAACAAACAGAAAGTAAAAATATCATGCTAATATTTTCCTATTGAATAACAGGCTTCCATTTTTATTTCAACCTTGAAATAGAAGATATTAACACTAAATTTACTAAACAAGGCATGCAAATGGCTGACATAAAATTTATATAATCAATCTAATGTATATGAAATTTATTCAACACTATTTATAGATAATGAAATGTAATTTAAAATAAAAGGACAGTGAAGGAAGGAAACCTGTTTGGCTCAGAGTTTGTATTGGAAAACAAAAAAGATCTCTCTATGAAGCTGGTTGTTTCAAAGTTTGCCATCCTTTCTGTCTCTACTTTGGTGGTCATAGCTGATTGGGCTTGGAGATCTGGCTGACCTATGCAGCAGTGTGGAACAACGGCATGACCCAGGAGGGATGATCTTGCTTGGAGCCAACAATATGATTTATCTAGAAGTTTAAATGTGGGAAATAGAGAGTACACAGTTCAAAATAAAAGCAGAAAGCAGTCAGAAATAGCAGATGAGACACCAAGATGGGAAGTGTTAAGGAATTAGTAAAGCAAATCTCTTGCTGAGTGATGAGATTGAGAAGATCTGATAGGTGAAGTTGTCCTTCAACTTCAAAGACCTTTCTCTATCCAAGGCAGCATCAGGTTCTTGGGTACTTCTGTTTTTTATGATCCCCTGAGACCCAATTAACACAAGCTTCCTCACAAAATCCTTACTTGGTGAAAAAATGTAAATGAATCTGATCCTTCCAACCAAAAGACTTACCCTTTCTTTTTGACCAGTCCATTAACAATATTTACGTAATTATAAATGATGCTCAAGCAGCATGACATACAGGGTACATGAGAATTCATACACTCTTGGTGAGAATAAAGATTGTGTCATGTTCCTTCACAGAAATTTTACTTGTAGGAACTTATTCCTAAAATATGATGAGGATAGATATGAAGATTTTATTAAGAAGTTTGTCAGAGTCTTCAAGGGTGGACCCAAAGGAGATATTACATTAATTGAAATAACCTAGGTACAGAAATATACATATCACATGATCTCATTTGAATGTAAAATCTAAGAAAGTTGATATCCCAGAAGTTGAGTGTAGAATAGGACCCCAAAAGCATAGGAAACAATAACAATAATTGGAAAATGGAATTGTATAAATTAAAAGTCTTTTGCACAACTAAAGACACAATTATCAGAGTAAAATGACAAACTACAGAATGAGAGAAAATCTTTCCCAGCTATATATCAGACAGGGGATTGATATCTAGAATACATAAAGAGTTCAAAAATTAAACATCAAAAACACAAAGTGTCCAATCCAAAAATGGGCAAAAGAACTGAACAGAGATTTCTCAAAAGAAGAAATACAAATGGCCATCATGTGAAAAAAGGTTCAAAACCCTTAGCCATCAGGGCAATGCGAATCAAAACTATACTGAGATACTGTCTCACTCCAGTCAGAATGGCTACCATCACCAAAACAAACAGTAACAAATGCTGGTAGCGATGCAAGGAGAAAGAAACTCTTATACACTGCTAGTTGGAATACAGATTGGTGTAGCCACTATGGAAATCAGTATGGAAGTTTCTCAAAAAACTAAAAATAGAACTCCTCTATGACCCAGCTATTCCACTCCTGAGCATATTTCTGAAGGAATATAAGTCAACATACAGTAGAGATACCTGCTCATCCATGTTTATTGTGGCATTATTCACAATAGTCAAGATATGGAATCAACCTATGTGTCCATCAACAGGTGAGTAGATAAGGAAATTGTAATATTTGTACTCCATGGAGTTTTATTCAGCCATAAAGGACAAAATTACAGCATTTTCTGGAAAGTGGATGGAACTAGAGATCATCATTTTAAGCAAAATAAGCCAGACACAGGGGCTGGGGTTTAGCTCAGTTAGTAGAGTGCCTCTCTGCATTCTCTGAGGCCCTGGGTTCAATCTCTATCACTTCAAAAATAGGAGAAGGATGTGGCAGCCCATGCCCGAAACAGTCAGCCATCGAAAATCCTATGAGGGTCACCATGAGTTGGACAAAACTCAAGGACACCTAACAACAACAAGCCAGACCCAGAAAGATAAATATTGCAGGTTCTGTCTCATACATGGATATTAGACTTGGATATATATTCATTGTTAAAACACATAGATCATGAAAGCAAATGGGACCTAAGTAGGGAAAGATAATGGACTAAAGAAAAGGAGGAGGGGCAAGAACAAAGTAATGGGGGAAAAGAAAGGACATATCACATATACTACCTTTACAGGCAAAATCTGGAGCACATATATAAATAGATATACTCAAAAAAAAGACATGCAAGTGGAAAGAAGACCATTGGTGGGGAGGGAGGGCATGGCACAGGGGTCATGAGAGGGCAAGGGGAAAGGGAAGGTGAGCAATGTTCAATGAAATGTATGTATGGATATATCATAATGAGATCCATTAAATTGTACATTCAAATCACCAATAGAAAAAGACTTTAATTTTAAAAAGTAAAAAAAATTGTGAGTGATTTTGCTTCCTTAATTTTTGCATGTCTGAGTTTTCTGAATTTCTCCTCAAAACATGTTTGACTTGTGTAATCAAAACAAATTAAAGTTTAAAAATATGAAAACAGTGATTGTCCCTAGGTGCTTGGAATTATATTTTTCCCTTACTTTTCTATAATGGGCAAGTATTGCTTTTATAATTGAAAAATAAATTACATTTTTTAAAACAGCATAGGTATAATGAAAAAATAAGAGAACAAGTTTGATTCCACAAGAGACTTTATCAAGATTATCAATCTACTTTTGTTAGATTCTTCATAAAGCATTCTGTAGTCAAAATACATCACTGTAAAAATAAGTTCCCCCCCCACATATACAAGCAAAAAATATTGTATGGCATAAGCTTGATTAGTGGCAGACTTCCAACAATGAATTGGCCTATATGGGCTTTACAAGGTACAAAGTCAATTTGCTTCTTCAGATTTGCAAAAAAAAATTTCAAACCATGTTAAGGCAACCCTACCATCTCTACTGTTGCTGCCAGGAATTACCACTGCCACGCTGACTGATAATCTTTCTTTATAGAAAGCCAGATGTTTGGCCATAATTCAAATATGGTCTAACTATATCGTTCATACCGACAGAACAGATTTTCTACATAGCAATATGCAATGTGAAAGTACTCATTCAATAAACAAGAAAAAAAATTTTTGATGGCTACAAGAGTACTTTTAGTGTCCTAAGATCAACCAGGGCTTTCTAATAGATATATTTTCTAGAACTTTCAGCCCTTTTCATGGCTTAAATATAAGGTTGTGCTTATTATGGTTTTTATATAGGAGTCAAAAGATTCCAGTATTGTTGTTGTTGTTGTTAGGTGCTGTCGAGTCATTATCTGACTCATAGCGACCATCATAGGGTTTTCAATGGCTGAGTGCTTTGGGATTGCCTTGGGAGTGGATTGCCAGGTCCTTCTCCCATTTTTGCGGTGCTGGGAATTGAACTCAGGACCTCAGAGACTGCAGCGCAGCGCTCTACCCACTGAGCTAAATCCCAGCCCCTTCAGCATTGTAGCTGGACTAAATTCATCTAATTTTTCTGAAGAAATTCTAGGGATCTAATGTACAACATTGCCTGCAGCTGTGCCACTGTGGTGTCCAATCCCATCAGATCTCAGAAACTAAGCTGGGTCAAGCCTGGTTAGTAGTTGGATGGGAGACCGCCTGGGAACACCAGGTACTGTAGGCTTGGGAGAAGGATCCAGCAACCCACTCCCAAAAAACAACCAGCCACTGAAAACCCTATGAATAGCAGAGAAGCACTGACTATAGTGTTTCACCCATTGTACATAGGGTCACTATGATTCAGACACTGACTCAACGGCACCTACCAACAACAACAACAAGAATTTCTGAGTAGAGGAGAATCAATGAGCCCAACACACCTGGGCAGAGCACTCAGACACTTAGAGAATTTGTGAGGATAACCCACTGTGCCCTACACAAAAGAACTTCTTGAATTTTACTACTGCTTGTATGATGCACAGAATTATGCTATTATTATTATTATTCATGCCTTTTACAGAACATCTCTTATGCACTGTTGAAAATTACATCAGCTTCATATCTTTGTCCAACCACACACACCATGAACAGGTTCAGGTGGATGAACCTGGCAGCACATTTCTCACCCTTCTTGAGGTATCTGTGATGTTGTCCTTGACACTCAGGAGCAACCTGGGCTGCTTGAACTAAAGGCCTATAGGTAAAGCCTGGAACTGTTGATCAATGGGGATAGGACCTATGGCTCTCCTATATCCCCGCCACCTCTGAGCCCTGAGATACTAAGATTTTCAGAGGATCCCACTGGACCAGCTATCCATATCCATGGCCACCTGGGTTACATGCCTTTGTGTTGACTGTCCCTCTTTCCCTGTTCACCTCAGTCCATTACTCCTCCCCAGGATCCCATTCCCAAATCAACAACGTGAAAATAAGCCTTCAACTTGAGCTCTGACTGGGGAGTAAAGTAACTTCTCTGTTATCTTAAAAGCTTGCATACAAAAAAAATAGCATAGGCAACACCATTAAGCAGACTAGATTTCCAATCTCAGTTTGCAACTTGTGAGCTGTATAACTGTGCATGAGGTTCACAATTTAATCATTCCTTAAGAAATATGATGAATTATACACTGTTGGTGAGAGTGTACATTAGAACAGCCATTATGGAGAACAGTATGGAGGTTCCTCAAAAAGGTAAAATTAGATCTACCCAGTGGTCCAGCTATCCCACTTCTGGGTATATATCCAAAGGAAATGAAAACAAAAGAGAGCATACCAAAGAGACACCTGCTCACCCATATTATTGTTGCATTATTCATATAGATAAGATATGGAATTAACCTAGACATCCATCAGTAGATGAACAGATAAAGCAAATGTGATAAATATATACAATGGAATATTATTCAGCCATAAAAAATGTTATCCTATCATTTGTTGCAAAATAGGTGAAACTTGAGGACATATTGTTGCATGAAATAAGTCAGACATAGAAAGACAAATACTGCATGTCTTATGTGGATGCTAAAAACAAAAAGTAAATCTGAATGTAGAGTAGTGATTACTAGAGGCTGGGAGGGCTGGGATTTAACTCAGTTGGTAGAACACCACTCTGCAATCTATCAGGTCTCGGATTCAATTCCCAGAATCACAAAAATGGGAGAAGGATGTGGCAATCCACTCCCAAGGCAATCCCAAAACAATCAGCCATTGAAAACCCTATGAGGGTCAGTATGAGTTAGACATGACTGGATGGCACCTAACAACAACAGAGGCTGGGAAGGGTAGGGGAAAGGGCAGCACAGAGAGGTAAGCTAACAGTACCAAAACAAAATTAGATGAAAGTAGTAAGTTCTCATGTTCTACAGCAAAGTGAAATGACTAGTTCACGACAATGTACTCTTTACTATAACTAAAAGAATGGATCTCAAAGTTTCAAACACAAAGTAATGAGGAAATGGAGATATTAATTCCCCTAATTTGAATAATATATATTATATATTTATAGTTATCACACTGTATCCCATAAATATATATAAGTAACATAGTAAATTATTATTAAAGTGTGAAGATGAAATGATAATACAGTTCTAAGCTTCAAGACTCCATACCAGCTGGGCATGGTGGCACACGCCTGTAATCCCAGTGGCTCAGGAGGTGGAGGCAGGAGAATCGCAAGTTCAAGACCAGAGGCAGTCTGCATAATTTGGAGAGACTCTATCTCAAAAAAAAAAGTAAAAAAATGGGCTGAGGCTGCAGCTCAGTGGTCCAGCACTTACAAAGCATGCAAGCATGAGGGTGTGGGTTCAACCCCCAGTACCAAAAAAAAAAAAAAGACTCCATACTTACCCTCCCCATTCACAAACAACTATTTTCAGCAGGTTGTAGACTCCTTAGAGATAATAAGAAAGAAATTCAGTGAAGTAGAAACTGAAGTATACGAATTAAAATATTCTCCTGTACATGGTGCTTCCTCTTTTGTCCCAGAAGTCTATTCACTTTGGAGAGTTTTATCCCATATATATGTATGTATATATGTGTGTGTGTGTATATATATATGTATGTATATGTGTATATGTATGTGTATATGTACATACAAACATATACATATATACACATACCTTATACATACCTATACCCACATATGTGTGTATGTGTGTAGGGGGGTGTGTATATACATACATATATATACACACATACATACATGTATGTGTATATATGTATATACACACACACATATATATATCATTAACTAATACACTAAGACAACACTAGTTCCAAGCACTCTTTTAAGAGGGGCTGGGGTTTAGCTCAGTTGGTAGAGTGCTTGCTCTGCGCTGGGGCCCTGGTTTTGTTCCCCAATGCCATAAAAACGAGAAAAGCACCTGGCAGCCCACTCCCAAAACAATTCACCATTGAAAACCCTATGAATAGCAAAGAAACACTGACACAGTGCTGGCCACAGCACAGTGCCAGGGAGCATTTTGTTCTGTTGTACATAGGATCACTATGAGTCAGACCCAACTCAACAGCACCTGACAACAATTGACAACTCTTTTAAGAGCATATCAGTCTCTGAAGCACAAGTCCTTTGCATTTTTCAGCATAATATCTGGACTGAGTAAACATTTCAAAAGGATAAAGTAAGGACTAAGAAAAAATCGCGTGAGATAACAGCAAGAACCTAAAGGCAGTGTGGCCAAGGATCAGCAGGGAAATGGAAAGCTTGTCAAGAGACGCTGAGGATCCAGCCGAGGCTACCTTACAGGTAATTTCTGGCAAATTCAATCAGCAAAGTTCTGAGAATTTGCTTTATCTGAAACTGCAGGGCACCCCTCACTGGCTTCCTATTCTTATCACTATCAAAAATGGCATTTATGTCAGGCATGGTGGTAGTTGTTGTTGTTAGGTGCCGTTGAGTTGAGTCCAGTCCGACTCATACCGACCCTATGTACAGCAGATCAAAACACTTGCCAATTCTGTGCCAGGCAAACGATCTCATTTATGTTTAAGCCCATTGTTGCAGACACTGTGTCAATCCATCTGGTGGAGGGTTTTCCTCTTTTGTGTTGACCTGCCACCCTCCCAAACATAATATCCTTCTCCAGGGATTGATCTTTCCTGACTACATGTCCAAAATATGTAAGATGCATTCTAGCTATCCTTGCTTCCAAGGAACACTCTGGTTGCACTTCTTCTAGGACAGATCTGTTAGTTCTTTGGCAGTTCATGGTATACTCAATAGTCATCTCCAGCTCTGAGGTTATGAGGATGCTAAGTGCACAAGGAAGATGGTAGAAAGACCAAGGACTATGTTGTCAGAGAAGCCAATCCCTGACGCTGGAGATATTCTGAGTTATTGTCACATGGATGTAAGCAAGAGAAGTTAATTCTTTGTGTAATTAGTAAATTAGTCTTTGTGTACAAACAGAAATGTAAACTAAAGATACTACTATAGACCTTTGATTTATCATAAGTACATCAGTAGATCTCATTTAGCCTATAAGTACTCCAAATGAAAAAAAATCAATGGGAAACAGGAGTAAGGCTCTACTATCCTATGATTTACCAAGTTATCACTAGTGAGGTCTCATCTTAATTACTTTCTGCAGCTTGGAAAGCCACCACCAGGAAGATAATTGTGTGGCGGGTCTTGCTCCTGTGAAATTAGTGTTGAGCAAAGTCAAGAGAATCAAGAATACAGCCAAGTACCCATCTAGCCATCCATCCAACTATTCATTGGACACTCAGTGTTTACCAATATATGCCAGAACCTAGTGTACACAAGCTGCTATAAATCAACATTTATGAACTAGCACTGTTCACAAAGATGAATAAGTTGCCATCTCTAAAACATGGAAGAGCTCCCAACTTAGAAGAGAGAATTGGAAACAAGCAAATATCCAGAATGCATATTGAAGAGGGATCCACAGAAGGAGGTGGATAGCTCCACCTTTTGTTCTTTAATTATTTTGTTTATAAAGATTATGTAACTTCAGACTCATTTTGGATAAACATAGATTTGCAAGAATGGTAGGCAGTTATTAACATTATAATAACCAAGTTAGACCAAGTTTTAACATTCTTACACCTATGTACTGTCTCGTTGTTATTGTTGTTAGGTGCCATGGAGTCAGGTCCAACTCATAGCACCCTAGTGTACAACAGAATGAAATATTCCCAAACACTGTGCCATGCCTGGCACTACATCACTGCTTCTCTGCTTTTTATAGGATTTTCAATGGATGATTGTCTCAAAATTGCTTTAGGAGTGGGGTGCCAGGTCCTTCTCTCATTTTTGCAGTGCTGGGGATCGACCTCAGGGCCTCAGAGACCACAGAGCAGCGCTCTACCAACTGAGCTAAACCCTAGCATGCATTGTCTAGGGACACCTTGAAAAACTAATCCTCTTACCCTTCATTGCTCAACTCTGGCTTTTTCTAATAAGGCTAAAGAGGCCACATTCTTCATTTCTTTCAAGACATGCTGTGATATGCCTGGAGCCCACACTTCACATGCCAGTCAAAGTCTCATATCAGCAACAGTCCTCCCCACCCAGCATCTCTGGGTGACTGAGAATAAACCTTTTTAACAAGTTGCAAAGAATCATCTAAAAAAAAAAAAAGATAGTAAAAGAAAAAAAGAATAAAAATAAAATAAATTTATGACCTCAGCTTCCCAACTTATATCTGCACACTTCTCATTCCAGCCACATCCCTTGGGTCTCAATCTTTGCACAGAGGGGATTGTTTCCCTCCTCTGCATGAAGAGGACGCCTGCATTTCTCTCCACTCCCAGTCCCAGTAGGACACTGACTTGTGATCAACAGAGAGAATAGATCATGGAGAAATGGGCTATTTATCCACACGGCACGTTTCCCCACGAGTGCCTTTTTCCTGGTCTGGAAGAAAAGTTGCCATGACAACCAAGCCACTAACATTCACTCCCCACTAGCGGACGTGTTTCCCTCCCAATTGATCAGCTGGATATTGTGTCAAAATTATTTCACAGATACTGGATAATGTGCAGGGATTATTTGGCCATTTATTTTTAATTAACTGGATCCATGGCAGAAACTTCTTAAACAAGCCCAACTTCCTCTCTGGGTCCCTTAAAATCATCATCCCAACTAAACAGAACAAGTTTTAGGCAACATTAGTCACCCCACAGGAAATAATATATGAATGGAAGTCTTCCTTCCCCATAAAGGATGCATAGGTGCTCTGAAATAACAAAACTTTATTTCCTTTCCCTGTTCGTGTGCCTACCACATGTTCTGGCAGGTGGTATACATTCCATAAGTGTTGAACATTCCATCACCCAAGTTTCTCCAAAAACTATTTATATTTAGGTTGATAGGTTGGGGCAGAACCAAACTTCTAGAACTGTAAAAAATCTCCTTATTCCTAAATTTTTCTCTACAAAAAAAGGCAAGGAACTTGCAATTGAATCTTAGCCAGTGCAGAGAAGACAGACTGGACCAAAATATACTAAAATATTTATGACTGTTACGTTTGGTATGTGGAAATATGGAAGTATTTTTTCTGACTTTTCTCCATTTAAGTTTTTTGCTTTTTGGTTAACTGAGTGAATTTTTATGATGTGTATCTACTATGTTCATGGCACTAGGCTAGGTCCCTGGGTCAGAAAGATAAAGGAAATTCCTTTGTGTTCAGAACAGTGAAAAGAAGAGGTGAACCAGGCAGAGGTTCCTGCTAGAGGTTTACTTCCCCTGACGTGCAGATCAAATGGTGTTGTGACGGTGCCCTGTGGTGTGATGAAAGTCAGATGAAGTTGTAGGGAAGGATAAACAGCAACCCTTTGCTACTTCTCTAAAGATAGTTCTGACTTTGAGCTAACTTTCTTGTTCTTCCTCCTGAAAACATGCTAAGGGTAAAATCTCATTTCTATTACCAGGCATCATTATCTATGTTTAAAAGGCCCATAGTAGGTAAATTACATCTGACCCAGAACAGTATGACTGAAATATAGACACCTAGTGGGAAGCCATGGTTTTCAGATCCCCTGAATACAGAGATTCCCTGGGCATGTTGCTGTGAGGACCAGAAAGCTATGCCTACACCATTTACAGGAGATTTGGTCCCTATGGGCGATGAGATTTCTATGCCAGGGCAGCTACTGCACCTGTCTAATATGAATCTTACTTTCTAACACCTATATTCTCATGGGGGAGGGGACTATAGCAGGTGCAGGGGTGGAGGGACAAAGAGTGGGTTGCTACATGGCTTGTTATGAAGGATATTCTCTCTGAAAAGTTTATACAGTCTGTATTTCTGGCCCAATGTCCATCAATGAACATGGGGCCGCATGTCATCTACTCAGTTACTGTGAGTCTCAACGACAATGTGCAGAGAATACAAAAAGGATAGCCAATGTTAGAAGAATTAAAGCCATTTCCTCAACTATGTCTTCACTAACAGGCACATAAGTGTGACTCCTCTAAGCTCCCTCAGGAAATATTATCATAGTTTCCCCAAGAACGTTCTTCATTTAAGTCAGGCCTGGAGCTACTGGGCTGCCATTTGTGCTTATTGAGCAATACAGCTATAGTGGGCACTGATACGTGCCTTTCAAATCTCCCTTCCAAAACAAAAGATGGTAGTTCAAAATAAATTTATAAATTCTATACAAAAGAAGAAATAATGGTTTTGTAATAATGTTGCAAAAAATGATTGTGGTATAAGCTAGCATCATGGTAAGAGCAATGTTCTTACTAAATGAAGAAACCTATGAGTCATAAATGAAATAGTATTGGCTGCAGCACAAATGGAATTTAACATATGTGCCCAGTTGTGTGCTAGAGCTGCCTCATTACTGACTTGCAGGAGCCAATTGTTAAATTTTAAGGAATTTTTGGAGAAGATTGTTAGACACTACTCTGATTAAAGCATAAATTGCATAGAGTTGCAATTAAATAAATTATATGGAAAAAAGATTATAAATACTCAAAAACAAAAATCTTTCTTCTGAAATGAAGGATTCAGCCAGATACCATGGTACACCCCTGTAAGCCCAGTAACTACAGAAGCTGAGGCAGGAAGATCACAAGTTCAAGGCCAGAGGCAGCCTGTGCACCTTAGTGAGACTCTGCCTCAAAATAAAAAATAGTAAAGGGGCTAGGGGTGTAGCTCAGCAGCACAGCATTTGCCGAGTGTGCATGAGGGCCTGGGTTCAACCTCCTGTGTAAGAAAAAGAAGGCAGGGAAGGGAAAGGAAGGAAAGAGAAGGGAAAGGAAGGGAAGGGACGGGAAGGGAAGGGAAAGAAAGGGAAAAGAAATGAAGGACTTACTCCTCAGCTGTCGGACATGCTATTGGTGGGCCATCCTCACCTATCAGCCGTCTTTGGAAATTGCCTTGGTAGGAAAGAGCCTCCTCATCAAAGAGCATGCTCACAACCAAATACTGATCAATACTAGTGTATAAAGGTCTAGTCCACTCACCTCAACTCAAGACTAAAGGATTATCCCAGCTTCAGAGTTCCCGTGACTCAGCTGAAGTTTCCATAAGGCTCTGTAAAGGTCAGATTCTCTGTCTGCCCAATCCTCATTCCATTCCAAGGACACTCCCCAATAAATCTCCTGCACATCAAATTACATTGATGAAAACACCCAATTAAAAAATGTTTATAAAAAGATAATATGAGTGACTAAATAATAATTCTTTATTCTCTTTTCTAATTTAGAAAAGCAGTTCTGTATTTTTTTTAAATGTTTAGTAGCTGTCTATCATGTTCCAAGTACCAGAATCGGCACTGATAAACAAAACATGGTCTTTGTCCACAAGCCATTGATGATTTAGGGGTAAATTCATAAATTCACCTATTAAAATGCACTATAATAAGAGCTACGATGGGTAAACATCATGAGAGCCAGAGGTGGTGTTTTTAGCTGAATCACTGAGCTGTTCAGAAGAAATGTGGGGCTGGGAGCAGTGGTGCACACCTGTAATCCCAGCAATAGGAAGGCTAAGGCAGAAGGATCATGAGTTTGAAGCCTGCAGTGTGTCAAGTAGATATGGGAAAGGGGGACAGAAGTCAAGGAGACTGGCACAGAGGCTGTTATAGTATTCTTGGCAGGAGAGACATCAGCCTGAGCCAAAGTTCAAGTAGAATGAAGAGAAGGATCTTCTGGAGTCAGCCTTGGCAAGCCTTGGAACATGAGGTTGACAGAGAGGGAAATTGGAGCCACCTCTATTTCTAATTCAAGAAAATGGGTAGAAAACACTAACGTGACAACTAAGGTAGACTGCCTCAGTGATTTCTAGATAAGTTTGACCTGTTTGTCAATGTTTGTCCAAATGGAGATAGAAAGTTAGCAGCTCACTGTGGGACTGAAGTGGGGGAGGAGAGAGACACAGAAATGTTTGAGGGTCCCATCGTGCCCACCCAGCTGGTCATGCTATAGCATTTCTAACACTCATTTAGATCTCAAAGGTACACTATCCCTATTTGTGAGACAGTGTGGCCTATTTAGAGAGAACAAGCCACAAAAAGAAGGTAGATCTGAACTTTTATCTCAAATCTATCACCTATTTGCTTTAAAGACTTGGTTTGTCCTTGGTAGGTGTCATGGGGATCTGATTCATAGCGACCCCCATAGGGTTTTCAATGGCTGGCTGTTTCAGGATTGCTTCAGGAGTGGATTGCCACGTCCTTTTCCTGTTTTTGCGGTACTGGGGATGGAACTCGGGTCCTCAGAAAGTATGGAGCAGCACTCTACCAACTGAGCTAAACCCCAGCCCATTGTAGAAACATAGACAAGTTACCTATTTGAGCCTCACATTCTCTATCAAAACTGGGAGTGTTGGTCACATTTTGCAAAGTTGTCATAGGCTTGTTGTTGTTGTTAGGTGCCGTCGAGTCC